>DWCF01000247.1:0-54658 GCA_018230265.1 Delias oraia | reverse complement strand
TAATGTATTAAAGAACGTAATTTAAATAGTTCGGGGAAAGCACAGGATGTGATGGTATAGTTTTGTGATTTGTTATATAAGACATGTAAACAGATGATCATGGTGCTATTCAATTATAAGCATTTTTGAAGCGATAACAGATCGGTGGTAACAATATGTTTGGATAGTTTTTGGCTCGCTACTTAGAATCATTTGTTTACATTTGGCTCTTATCGAACGATCGGTAACCCCTTCCGTTGGTTACAACTGGTGCGTATAAATAAATATCTTAGTTTATTAGAGGTTGAATCCGTTACACTAACATTTTGACTGGAAAGTGACATTCTATGTATAAATTAACTTCCGAAAATGGAACGGAATTTTTGTTCTATTTACTCTGTGTTAATGGGAACAAGATGTTGCGCTGGGGTTAATATTTGAGCTTACTGCGATAAAGCTTCACACTGCAAGTATCTACCTATAATCTTTTTCATTCAAATGCTTTTTCAATGTTTGTAGCATTCGTAAGCTTTGGCCTATTTCAATGCAGATAGAGTATTTTCTTTTTCTTGACAATTCAGAATAGGTAACGTGTGCTCACATTGAACTAGTGTTGCCCAAATGCAAGACCAAGACCAAAACTGCCTCATTCTAGCAAGACCAACACTGACCGTGTAAGACTTGAGCAAGAACAAGACTAAGCCTGCGAGACTCGCGCGTCTCATTCAATTTTTAGATATATTGTATAAATCTGGTTGGTCTGTACTATGGCTATGCTAATTCAAGCTCAAAATGCTTCTATTCTGATAGGTTTTGCTAAGATCTGAAGTAAACTTAAATAAATATTAATAGTCTGATAGGTAATTTCAAGACTGGCAAGACTCTTGCTGCAAGACCAAGACCAATACAAGGTGTATAGGCGCAAGACCCAGACTGGCTAAGTCTTGCATTTGGGCACCACTATATTGAACGGCTGACGCGCTTTTTAAGCTATTATAATTTGTTCGTCTTACTAGTCTAAAGAATTCTGCTGTGGAGAAACGTTTTTAAATTTTTGGTGTATATAAACCGCCACATTATAACTATAATATATACTTACTGGTAAGAAAACCCTCCACACTTTCACTTGGACAACCACATATAACCACTTACACTTACTTTATAAAACTCTGTAATTCTACTTGTAAATTCGAATTTAGGCTTCGTAGGCCTTTCTCTAAAACCACTGGATGAAACAGCATAAGGCAATAGGAATAAAGAACATAGGCCCACCATGCATGCCTTTCAGTGGTGTACTCAGGTAATAAATCGTAAATGAAGATATTTAATATCGTCCTAATTAGAAAACTTTATGTACCCACAAGCTTCCGTGGACATATTGACGGAAATCTGCGGCGTTCACAGTTAATGGTCTTCTGATAATTAATTAACTGAAACCGGAAGCTGTGGTTTCTTACACGTAAATTATATGCTTAAATTATGTTTCATGCTATTAGTAATATTTTAAAATATGTTTCCAAAGTCTTCTGTATCAGCGTTATTATATTGAGTAAATATATAAAGAATTATTACTTACGCTATGAGATAAGCTATAACGAGAGGCAAATGCGTATGAGGCTGAACTAGGACGAGCGCTCTGCTCTTCGTGGATACTCTTAGCCCCAATTCGCTCGCAGGTGCGTTGCTAGCCTACAAAAGAGGTTTCTTCCATTCGTATCACCACGATGTTTACTATTTCAGAACTAAGCGTTCTAAGGAATATTGTAGCCCGCACCATTTGTGGAATCAGCTACCTGCAGAGGTATTTCCCAAACCAATACAACTTGGGGTCCTTCAAAAATATAGAAGCTGTGGTGACTGTATGGCCGACAGCAAATAACCTTCCAAAAAAAAAGAGTGGTAGGTAGGTAGTGGTAGGTAGGTACATGGGCTGGGGGTGTCCATGGGCGGCGGACTGATTGTTCTAGGTAAGCCTCTTCCTTCTTTGCGCCACTGTCTTACCCTGTTTGCATAAAAAGAAATGAAAAGAACGTTTTCAAATATTGTCTTCTGCCTCATATTTTGATGACAAAATTCAGCTGCAGGCGTAACGCCAGAGAGTCAAGCTATATTTTGTCTAGAAATAACACAGTAAATGCACGTAACATTGTAACCTTGTCTTCCAGGGAACGAAGCGTTGTCTTCGCTAGTAGGCGGTATATGACATAATACTCAGCTCCCGCATTTTAGCATCAGCAACATTAATGTAACAAAACTGTGAGGTCCCGGGGGTCCTTGTTGCGTAATAGAAAGCACATGTTTGATACTTTCAATATTTTCAAGCGCTCAGCAATAAAGTGTGCGGTTAGCATCCACAGAGTATCACCAGCAGTTGTTTTATAAAAATGCGACGAGAATTTTCATTTAAATCTTTATTGACATTGAGTTTAGTAGATGACGTTTTATATTTTTAAGAAAGATTCCATGTACCTCGAATGCATTGTCAATATTAACAATACTTCAAAAAATAAATAAACAAATAAATAATATCCCTTTGTAATTGAATTTGATATAATTTTGAAATTAAGTGTTTTGATATTAACGCAAGTTTCTTAACTCGGATTATATTTATTTTGACTAAAAAGACAATTATCTTGAGCCACGTCGAAGATAAAAGGGCGCAACTGTGTAAAACTGCTTTCATATTCATTCTGTGCTTTATTACGACCGCCTACAAACGTGGTTGCATGTGGCGCACAGTTTTATTTTATTGCTGTATTAAATCCAGCATAGATGTTAAGGATTTATGGACAGTATAATATACTTTAATGTGTGACGTCACTCCTTATCAATTATTCCTTACAGCGGGTGACAGAGCAGGCGGGGGTCTCATATGGTCAGAGATCCACAATTTGAGCTTTAGTTGTGTTGCTGGCTTTTCACGCTGCTTCTGCGTTATAACTTCACGGCCGATATCCTCAATTACCAAGCGAAACAATACTTTTTTCACACTGGTACTCTTGGAGTCCGTGGTATCACTTCGGAAGAGCCGGCTCGATTTGTACGTCAGCATATGCTTTAGAATGACACTTCCACGAGAAGTATGCAAATTACATACAAAATTACATTTAATAAGTTGTTTAATGTTATATTAAAATGAAGCCTTAAATTTCACTTAAAAATCAAGACCGACCGGGGAAATTATATTCCATTGTATCATTAATGACGTTTAATTAATTAAGCTGAATCACATGTGTTGTAGTATGCCTTAACGTTTGCCGTAGGTGTGTTAGATATTGAAATTATTCTTATTATAAGACAGCTAGACTCTGCATTTATTAAATAAAAGTGAAATTGTTTTGCACGGAAGGTACACTACAAAGTGATATTATTTATTATATTTAGGCGCATTTACACAATATCATTATAAGTAAAGTTTATTAAAATTCATTAAAATCTGTTCTGTTGTTTTTGCGTGAATGAATAACAAACACCCATCCATACTTTCGCGTTTGTTATATATATTAGTAGGATACATAAATATATCAAGTATGCAGACAACTTCTAAAACCTAGGTGCATTCAGTGTGCTTTGTTGCAGTTTATCGTCGTTTTCGCCAACACAATCACGCCACATTGTCACAAGATGACAGGCACGCATTAAAGATTCCACCCCGACTCCTTAAGTCTCAAAGAACTTAATTCGGCTTTAACTCGCGACGCCGCTTCCTAAACACATCGGCAATATTGTCGGGATTTGTTCCATCAAGTCGACTGTTTGATTGTTTGTATTACGAAGGGTGACTATGCTTTATGGTATAGCTGAAACAGACTGTGCACTCGTTAACCTAGGATCAGGTGTCCACCTCGCAATGATCCTAGTCCTAGCCCGAGCCTGAGTTACGGGTATTACGGGTACCTTGCTGGAAAAATAAATACTAAATTACCTATGAGGGTATATAAATTCTTTTGATATAATATTTAGGCTATTCCATTGAAATGTTGTAATTACAAGTACAGTAATAAAGCAACGCATTTCTACGTTCATTGCTCCAGTCTACCCGAGTTTGAAACCGTTTGAAAGTAATTATAATTTTGTTTTGAAGTATCAAAAATCCATAAAATAAAGAAAAAGTGCGGCTATAGGAACATAATAACAGAAATACAGACGAATATAACAGCCCTGCATTGAATTAAGGTATCGGGTATTTTTGTTGTTTATATCCACCCTGGTGAGGGAAGAGCTCGTCAGCGCCAGGGTTGGCAGGCGTATTGTGACAACGCCTTGTTCAAATGCTACATTTATTTGGCTGAATACCTCGCAATCATTCGGCAATTTCAATCCGGACGGCGCGGAACGTTGCTGATAATGTTTACTAGGCCCCGTTTGTTTAAATAATTAATTTTCACGACATTGTCAACGCTGTGGGTAATCTTTTAAGACATGCTGTTATTGATCTCTTTAGGCTGCTTGTGCATAACGATAGTGTAAAATCATTGTAATGTTAGGTTACGTGACAACTCATATCCTTCGTATAAAGGTATTAAACAGTATTTGTAAAATGATGTAGTTACCAGGCACTGCTATATCTTAATTAGCAATGTGCATTCTCGTAGTGGATTTATTGAATTATTTAATATATTTTAGCTCTTTACATAGAATATAAAACGAAAGTATTGAAAAATCATTTCAGGCCCTTTTGTCTTAAATCAAAGTTATTGATCAGTCTAAGCTCTTTCGAAAAATTGATGAATGCCCATTAGTAGTACATGTATATATGCACTAAATCGCCTACGTCATTGTAAAATAACAGCAGCTAGAAAAACTGGCTCAATAGTTTAAAGTTTTATTTATTTTCTCTCAAAACCATTGGAACATTATGGCTTGAGTACTTTCACAACAAAAAGAGCGTACCTATCCCTGAAGTGCCGGTAACGCATCCTCGGCCCGGCAGAGGCTGGTGGTGTCCATTGGTGATTTGGAACACTATAGGTCGTAATATTTTAAGAGCCCTTCATGTTTCGAATGAACGAGAGCCGACTACATTGCCACGACACGTTCCTCAAGCCTTTATTAACCCCAAATCCCATTAATACAACTGGTTATTTAATTGGGCTACCGTATACCACTTCCTTTGTTGCATACAAACCACACCCGGGGCTCGTCTAAGCGGTAGCTTATTTAAAATGATAAATGAGCTCCCAATCGATTTGAATAACAAGCAGGCAGATGCTCTTAATCCCCTTGATTTCGTGAACGCATGCGCCCTCGCTCGCCCCGTCGGAAATATCACTCGAGAATCACGATCCAACCCGTATATCGCTCATTATTATACGTTTAATTTAATGAAAGCCTCTTTAGAATTTGTTTTTCGGCTTCCCCTGCGTCTTGGGCTTTTGGGGTATCTCCGTTCGTCCCCCAAACGTCGCGTGATTGTGACGCCTTCTGCGGACGTTAGGTTCCGAGTAGAGAGCCTCTAATGAATGCCCAGCAGAGAGCGATTACCAATCGCAGCGCCGTTTGTTTGATCTCCTCGTTAAGAAGAGGCCGAGTGAAAAATCCATGTACATTAATCACGTCGACGCCGAAATAAAATTGTGAGCGGACGAAAATTTACATAAATAATAATTTATCCCCGAGGGACTGCTTTACCTTGTAAATTGTATGACTGACTCATTGTTTCAATCAACCAACCGACAATAGGATTGTTTTTGATACGTTGTTTTTGATTCTCTGCTTTTTCTCCAAGTTCTCAAGTATGATTGATTTATATTTGTAGATGTAAAAGCTTTTCTCGTCTTGTGACTACTGGCCTTTGTTTGTTTCTCGGGGATTCAAACACAGAACCGCACGGTTAACTAAATCGGTTTGCTATATTGTTTATAAAGTCTTATTTAAAAAAGTGGACGGTACAATTTCTGGGTTATTAAATAATAATTTATGAGTCTATTATATTAAAAGTATCGATGCTGTGCGTATATTAAAAATCCTATTGTGATCCTCAAACTTTTTGTGATGAACTAAAAACATATAAAAGGATAAGAATGTGTGATTGTTTATCCGTCGATATGCGCGCAGCGGGTCGCCTCGGGGTACAGACCGACTCATCTACATAACAAGTGGCTACTTGACGCCGGTACTGATCGAGTATTATTTTAGGCATGTGACTGAGATTGATTCGATCGAATCTCTCTTTGGACGGCTTAAGCTCTTGCTCGTGTGGCGATTGCATTCTTACGAAGGCTATTTTTATGGTAATAGTTTTTACTTTTTATTACTTAGGATTGTCTCTTTTATGACGTAAGGAACAACGGCAGATGGTAAGATAATCTAAGAGAATGGTAAAAAAATATTATTAGGTTGTTTATGTGACCCTACATTAAAAAAACATTTTGAAATAACTCAATTTGTAAGTTTAATTGTGTGTGCATCATAAGCTTATTAAATTTGATGTACATACACATTAATTTCCTATATGTACGAAAAATGACGTATTGCCATGAAAGTTGTTTGAGATGTAGTCATGCCAGCTTTAGGACATTTGCTGTTTTTGTTACTTAAGTTTGAGTGAAGTAAATAAATGCATTGTCGGTTCGTGTGCGAAGGCACTAAAGCACGGAGCGCTATGGTTCTGACCGCTCGAAAATGCCTCGTACAAATGATTTAGCGTTCGCGGTTCGCGTTTATGTGATGAATGCTGTCGTGACCCGGCCTTTTGAGATATTTGCCACCTAATTTGTTCGTAACAAGCCAGCCGCGACTAATTAGCGTTGGAAAATTTTGATTGGATTTTCGAGTCGGTTATTTTGGAAATCAAACGTAAGGCTTAAGAAGTCAGTAGTCAATATATTGTTAATGCTTGTGTCATGATCGGACATGATGTCCGATATTATATAGAAGATAATAAACCATCGACTTCCTTTAAAATGTATAATTAATAAATTTATAATGTATACAAGGCAATAAAAAGCAGCAGAAAGATAACTCGGCTTTTGTCACCAAACTCAAATTTTTCCATTTTTTTATTTCCTTAGGTTAATTAAGTAATTAATAATATTTTATAGTAATAACGTTTCTAACTGGTAGTTTACTATCCTACCGAATTAAGATATTATTATACCTACTTTTTAGAAATTTTGCTTCGACACCTTGTCAACAGTCTCTCAATATAAAAACTACTTGTGTCACACTACAGTGTAGTTATTTAGGAAAAGTAAACAAAAGTTTCCTCCGTAACTTTAGTTTTAGTTTTTTATATGATGACGGAGGCAAATGAGCAGGAGGCTTACCTAGGATAATCTGTCCTCTGCCCATGGACACCCCTAGCACTGCTGGGTTGGAGATGCGCTGTTTTTTTCGTTCATAAGTGACTTTGTGGTTCTATATATAATGAAGTTTAACCAATATGGTTTTTTTTTAACATTTCAATATGTAAGATATTGAATTCTTACGTTTACGCCGACATTTTCATTTATACTAATTTTCCTACATCTTATCATATACAATTTTATTTAATTTATTATCTAAGTTTTTTCCTGCTAAATGCTATTTTTTATCTATTATAAGTTCTAAAACTAATTTATACTACTTTTTATACATGTTCAACCCATTAACAACCCAAAAGTGTCTCGTGGACACATTTTTGCGACAAAAGCATTCGGGACAGTTAAAGGATTAAACTAATTTTAATTACAATCAATTTATACCTATTTTATGTCCAGATATTGTTCTTCCTTTGTCCCTGCTGTCTTCACCGTCGCTCCTGGTTTCCACGCCTTGTTGGAGCCGTTCGACTTTGCGGCGCGACGCAAAATTCCAGTTGCATAATCGATGAAGTCCGGTCTCAGTTTATTGTCTTCTATAAAGGAACCAATATAGTTCATTTATAGCGTTGAACTATTTCTCTAGAAAGAGATGAACGCGACCTTCAGAACTATGAGGTATACTAAATTCCAAATAGGGAAACTTAAATGGAACATTCAATACGAGCATAAAACCGCAGCCTATACAAAGTTCAAGTGCTTAGCGTATTAGCTACAATGGCGGTACGCGAGCCCCGACAGCCGCTTATAATTAAGCATCGTTAGTCTCCAATAAAAAGCGGAGCGCGCCGCTAGATACAATTATCCGCCTCTGTCCCGTTACAGTAGCAAGTGTAGCGGCTAAACTATCTGTGGCAATTAGCTTTTGCACTCGAGGAATCAATTTATTGATAGTATTCACCGTGCGGAGCTGGTACGTTGGCGCGGGCGTCAGAGAGCAGAGTTGAGTAGATTAAAATCAACGCGCGGGCTCGGTACTTCATGTCGTTGATTGACGCCCCCGTGGCTCAGTGGTAATCGCTGGATGTCATCATATATAAGGAGGTTGTTGATAATGGTAGATGGCATTTATACGTACTAATTTGATTATTATTGACCCATGTTGGCAAATTACATTAAAACTATATTTCTAAAGGCATGTATCCATGTTGGCGATTTCGCTTGAAAGTATATAAACTATAATAAAAGTCTATTAATAACACCTCTCGATACACACATAATAATGTTTTATTTTTATATATTTATTTATATTAGGCCATGTCCAGCGGTGGCCGTCTTACAGCTGAAATGATATTGTTTATTTAACTTTTAGTTTTTATCACTCTTTATCGCCATTAATTCCTATGAGCACTCAGCATTCAAAAGAACATTCGTTCATTGACATTTCGTTCATAGACGGTGACAGCGCCACGCAAAGTTCAAATTAAGAAATATTAATTTTTGATATAATATGATAGATACTTTAAGTCTATTTCTTCACATTAAGAAAGGTACTTATAAATATTTTAATATTTATGTTTACGTCATTTCCTTGTCTATTTATTGCGAGTGAAATTCAATTGAAGAAGCGTACGAAATCAAGCAAACCCGTCTAAAAAAATCAAACACAATTTTTCAAAACAATATTTCAATGACACGTCAATATTATTTATGAAAGCGAAGATCCCGATGATTGATACGCATCTGAATAACAGTCGGTATCGGCGAGTGTGATAAACGCCTCGATCGTTCCTTATGTAAGACAAATTGTTTATCGTAATCGCTGAGCCATTGTGAGTCGGTTTTATAATGCTACGTTTTAATAAGAGGCCACGCCCGTGGGCGGCCGCGCCGTGATTAATTAAACGGCCTTCACTACTGTGTTGTTCTGTTTGAACGCTTTGTAAGACATCTTCAACATGGCGATGCGATACGGGAGATATGTTCTTTTGGTTTTGTTAAAGGATAAGTGTCTTATTAGGTGCAATTAATAATTTTAGAGCCTCGACGCCGAGTGATATGGTAGGCTACCGTGAAGTCAGGGCTACTGAGTTCAACCTCTGGTCTAAATGAATTTATTAGCAGTGGCCGGGCGAGTGTTTTTATACAGTCTTACCATATAAATTATTAATACAAAAGTACAAATAAAGAGCTTTAACAGAGAGATTTTAATTATTTTTCTTAAATAACAGAACACTATAATTACAGATAGTATATGTTCTCGCGATATTTCTTTCTTCGATTCGTTCTTTTACACCCTGCGATATAATATATAATGTTGCGTTTTAATAAAGATACCTAATTAAAAAATATATATAAAATATTCTATGTTTACCGGAGATAGTGTAGATTCTTACGGGTGTTAGAATATTTAGTAATTTCGGAGTTTATTCCAGTCAAACAAACAAAAACATTAAACACATTTCTTCTTTATAATACTAGTATTATATCTATACTTGTAAATCGTTAGTTATTTTTGAATTGACAGTTTGTTGTATATTGTAAGAAGAAAATTTTTACGTAGGTGTATCATTTGAATTGTGTGAAAAACGAAATCACTCAACACGCCATTCTTTGTTGAAAATGTCAAGCGATTCCATCAACAATGAAAGCAATATCCTGTCAATAATAAAAATGTTCCAATTTGCTCGATTCCATTTTAATGCGGCGTTCATTCAAGACGCCATTTTGTTTCTGCTAATGTATAAAATTGATTCAAATTCACGAGCTCTTCGCAGCTCCGGAATTTGTTTTCCTTTTTTAATTCCACCACTGTCAACGACTTTAATTCGTCCACCGCCTACAGCTTTACCGTTCCAATGATTCCCCTTTCAGTGACGTTTTAAAGTTTATTTAAATTTAGATTATTCGGGAAAAAAAGTAATTTAAATTTTATTGTTTCAGTCTAGACAATTTACTTAAATGTAAGTGGTTTTAAAACCTTCGCACCCACCGATAACTATCTAGTTTTTTTTATCTATATAACTAAATTATCCGTTTGAAACTAAAAGCTTTTACTCCAACGGAGCGTGTGAAACCTCAATCATTAACAAGAATAAAATTACTTACGCTGCAATACAATACAATAAAACATTTAAAATATACCTGATTACACATCTCATCTTCATATCGTGTTACAAAAATCAATAGAAAAACATACAATGCATCGTTTTTGCAATGATTAAGAAAGATTTGACCACAAGTTTGTTCCTTAAAATGAAAGAATAGCTTGAGGTCGCAGACGGAGTTTTAATCTTTGGATTGTGGTTTCCAATTAAACGTTTTACGGCTGTTTGTGAAATCCTTATCTATATATTTTTTGTTAATTTGTGTCGACTTTCTATGAGAACTTTAGACTAATATACGCATTATATACCAGACAAAGAGAGGGGTTAAATAATCCTTAAAAGTATTCTTTTTAATATTCTAACTGTGTATGTTTGACAATTCTACGTAGGGCTTTTGAGATAAATGTTAAATCACCTGTCAGTATTTACTAAGACTGCTATCTAAAACTTGTGAAAAGAAGCAGCTTTTCAGCTGTGCTCCGCACCACAAGTCTTAGTAGTGCGGATATTCAGCCCATACATAAAAACAAAACAAATATTCAAATACCTGTTGCACAGACGGAGAAACATGTGAAACATAGAACTCTTCTTTGGAACATAAATATATAAAATATGAATTTATGTTAGAAAGTGTTTAAACGACATTGAAATGTGTACCTACCCTAAATATCGAATTACAACTATAATTTATACTAGGTAATGTTACTATGTATTTTATGAAAGGTATCGGCACGAGCTCTGAATAAATGTATCTACTACAAAGTAGTGGACAAAAAATACGGAGACGATCTGCAGCTTTGCGCAAAAGGCAAGTTTTGGATCTGCATGTCCTAAGCAAACGTTCATAACGCTCACAGAAATTTGATATTTGACATTTGCCTTAAGAACACAATGCATTGTTAAGCACCTGAGCTAACATGACATTAATAAGGCAATGGATTTTGATACGTTGAAGAATTATTAAAGGCGTTTGAAAGCAAAGTTTTCTATATTGTTTTACCTGTGGCAGAGTCATACTAAAGCATATGCTAACGCATTAATTGAGATTCAATTTAAAATTTGTTTTAAAGATTCATTACGTTCTAAGATTCACTCAGCATTCAAATTAACATGACATTTTTTTCATAGACATCGACAGCGCCAGGCGCGGTAATGTTCAAATTAAGAAATACTAAAGGTAACTATCATTTAACTAATCTTATAGGAATACGGCGACCGCGTACGGAAAACGTAGAGGGACGTCCAGGCACGCGATGGAAAGACGATCTCACGAAGGTTGCGGGCAATCGCTGGATCCAGATCGCTGGATCCGGATCGAAGTAGGTGGGCGTCTTGGGGGGAGGCCTATGTCCAGCAGTGGACTTGATAGGCTGATGATGATATGAATACAGTGCTAATAATACGTGAGTTATAAAAAGGTGCAAATTTATAAGTTAATGTTTGAAGTATCTCGTACCATTTAATATTAAATTTGTATGTCTTTCGATCGTATCGATTTTCAAAAGTATCGTCAGTGTTTGTATAACACACAATGCCCCCGGGGACCATGTAATTGTAGGTAGATGGCTTTTTTCAACGTCGTATTGCGCGCGATGATATTTGAAATGTTTGTGTTTCTGCTCAATGTGTCGGCCGGTGACGTGTAGGGCCATAGGTGCCATTGTGCCGATGGATTTCAGTGCAACTGTTTACCTTTGGGCCTCTTCGCCGAGATTCTTGGAGAACAGTTACTTGGGCATAGATTACTAGTGATGATACTTTTACATTAATTGTGGGTTATTATCAATAAAGTCTAGGTATTGCTTTAATATATTAATTTAAAACAAATATTGTGTTATTAAAATATTTAAAAGATTAACTTTATTATTATTCATATTTTGTATGTGGGTGCTAAGGAATTGTGCGATTTGATTTATTCACATATCTTGTTGGATTTATTCCCAAATGTGAGATACCTACTAAATAAATTGCCATATTTTCATGACACGAGGTCTAAAATAGATGTCTTCAGCGTGTGTTTACACACATAGGTAAAATGAGTTGTCGTTTCATTTTATTTAACATAGCCGAACGAATTGTTTTTATTTGATTGCTATTATACCTACTACTAGTATCAATATTCTTTCGTTGGTCGTATGGTGTGTAGTATATTATAATGTGGCTCCTACGCACATTGTTCGGTGAGTAAACATGATGTCAAAAATGTTCGGCGTTGTCCGGTCCTATTATATCACACTGAAGAGAACCAGTGCATCTGCACCGCGGAGAGTTAGTCCCGTGTTAAGTCACGTTTAAAAAAAATGTCATAGATAGTCCGGACACAGAAATTAAAAAGAAAATATTTCTAGCAGGAGTATTACATTGATAATTTTTGAACAATCGCTTTTCTTTCTGTATCTAAAGTTTATGCTTACAAGTTCTGTGGTTGAGTTGTTTAAGTGTCTCAAGTTCAATACATAGTGCATAAGATAATATATATATTAAATCAACACAAAAACGTTCCGAATTGGAAGAGACTGATTAAAAATATGTCACGATCCCTCTTAGGCAACTGTAGTTAACGGATTCCAAATTGATCGCGCATTATAATGAGATGAAATGCTTCTTTATATTTTTTGCTAAATTATGCCTTTATTCACATGGAAACAAATACATGTCGCACCTGTGGCAGAGCCATGGTGAATCATATGCTGACGAGCAATTGAGCTGGCTCGTACAAAGTGATACAACGGGTTCACAGAATACTCAGCGTGAAAATATAGTAATTATTCTGTGTTTCGCTGATTGAGTGAGGATATCGAGAGGGCCTTGAAATTAAGCCGTCTAAGTGGCGTAAAAAGCCGGCAACACAACCAAAGCTCAAACTTTGGCGGTGTTGTCCATAGGCGGCGGTGATCTCTTACCACATAGGAGACGCACGTTCTCCGGTATTCCATTAAAGATATACACGGTCATTTACTGTCACTTAGTCTATGGATATATAATAACGTCTTATTGACTATAAGTCGGCATTATTTCTGACCATTATTTCGTAAATTACAACATACATATTTTGAAATTGATTTTGTGATGCAAAGATGCGCCAGTCAAAAAACACCCTTTCACTCCAGCCTCGGTCTATCGAGCTATCCGACCTAGTCTGGCTCCGGCTCCGATTCGTGCCAGCGTGTAACAAAAAGCTCTCAATGCGTCCTTAATCGCTTTTGTGTAACGGTCATCGGCTGAACTCGGTCCGATCGGCGGGGAGTGCCGTGATGAGCATTTAACGCATTAAACGCCTAATTGATGACTTATTTATATCAACGTCAACCGTTAACGAAGCTCATTAGCGTTTCGATGCATCATCTTCGACGTTGATTACACGATGTGAAATTCACAATAAATTCAATGTTTATGTGACAAAGGTAACAGAGCCGAACACTTTTAGAATTGAAATATATGCCCACAATAATAAAATAAAGAATTTATAGGCGTCCTTTGGAATTACCATGGCTTCGCTTTATTGCTTTACGGGCGTTTGTTTAGCGCTGTGAGCCTATCACACGCATTCTAGATAACGAATGAACGACACATTTCTATTGTCTATTTGATGGCGGTTTCACCGTTTCCGCATACCCTTGCTCGTTTTCGGAAACCGCGTAAGCTGTTATTCTTGGCCGACTGTTTCGGGGGTGTACTTCACGAGCGCAATGTCTGTTGTGTGTTAGCCAAGTCGCTTAATATATAAGCCGCTGCTATTTTGTATGTAACTATTAATGGGCTTTAATGATAGAGTATGTATTTTTTTATTCTATAGCGAACAACGGAGCAGGTGGGTCTCCTATTTCGTATTAGAACACCGCCGCCCATAAACAACTGCGCCACAGTCCGCACATGTTGTGTTGCCGACTTTTTACGCTGCTTAAGCGGCAGTTTAAAAGGCCTCCGATATCCTCACTCACACGAAACACAGTACAAGTACCATTTCAATCTGTATATTCTGTGAGCCCACGGTATCACTTCGGACGAGTCTGCCCAATCCTGGCGTCAGCATATACTTCAACATGGCTGTTCCACGGGTGCGACTTTCTTAAGACATTCGCCCGGCCATTGTCAAGCCCTTCCTAAGACCGAATAAATTTAAATTATAACTATCCGGACCGGGATACAAACCCGATACCTCGAGCTACAAGGTATGTACACTTTTTAAAACCAATAAGCTATGAGGCTCTCTAATTGTGAAAAGATCGATTTTGCTTTGATAAGGCCTGGTAATGCGTAAGTTAGAGTTACTGGTTATTGCGATGAATTTATTAAAATAGTAACAACTCGTTTCTGATCTCATTAAGAAATTGTTAAATAAAG
This sequence comes from Delias oraia, assembly GCA_018230265.1. Taxonomy (NCBI): domain Eukaryota; kingdom Metazoa; phylum Arthropoda; class Insecta; order Lepidoptera; family Pieridae; genus Delias; species Delias oraia. Next base: position 39,987 of record DWCF01000247.1, on the reverse strand, counting down.
ATTTTATACATCGCGTTTATTGCGTACTTTAACGATAATTATATATCTAATATATATTCTAGTATTCATTTCAGCATATATTAGATAGCTTTGTATGTAGGTATATATGCGTTAAGGGCCTCGTGGCTAAACGGTCTTGCAATCTACCGTGAAGTCATTAGTACCGAGGTACGAATAAAAGTTATAATTAAAAAGTGAAAAGGCGAGAGCACAACATAAGCGCGGACTGTGGCGTGGTTGATCATGGGCGTTGGTAAAATAGAGATACGTCTGCTCCGTTGCCCGCTATGCAATAAAAAAACGTAAGGCTAAAGAAGACATTGTACTCATTGATACCCGTTACCTAACCGCTGTACTTACATCTGAATCGCACGAGAGCTTTAATTAGAAATGTTTACGATCTCCGCATGAGGGCTTTGAAATGCACGTGTGAACGTCGTATGGAGTGTCAGCAACTGCAACAAATATTTCTTTGGCTACAATCTCTTTTCTAATTAACGCATTTCGTAGTTTCATATCGATCGCATATATACTATAGCGACCAATGGGGTTTAAGGACGGCAACGAATCCGTGGTCCAGCAGAGCTGGAGGTGTTCGTGGGTGGAGGACTACTTATCCTAGATGTGTCTCTTTTTCCGATGCCTTCCTATCTTCATAAAAAAATACCGCATACGCGGAATGACTTACATCTAGTACACCAACTGAATGTGCTGACAGTACTTGTGTGTACATAAAAAAGAGATACCGTGACTAACAGTTTAACATGTTTGTTCACGTCGGTAAGTACGCGTGAAATTCTGATTATGAGCACAAATAAACTGGTAATCAATCGTTGTTATTATGAGATTATGAGATTCCATCGTATCGAATTTTCAAATCAACGGGCTGTTTAAGAAAACAATTCGACTCGATGATACGCAATTGATATGTCGTAAAATGTGATGAGGTCGTTTGATTGAAATTGAAATTCGACTGAGTGTAACATTAGAGAGCATCGGTTCTAGGAAATGTTTAAATATTGGAATCGTTTTAGAGTTTAGATTTTATGTGATGTGGGTGCTGCTGTTCTGATATTTTATAGATTCTTGTTATGATAGAGACATCAAATCAAACGATGTCCATAATACCCGATAGGAAGCTATGCCTGTTTATTACAATTTCTAAATATTCTTTCTTACAGTCGTATTTATTATCACTTTCTCTATATATTCACTGCTACTGACAATGTTACTTATAAAATGACTTTCTTTTTATGAAAACGATGGCAAAAGAGCAGGAGACGCACATAGGATAAGCGCCTGCCAGACCACTGCGCTGTCAGCCTTTTAAGGATATGTAAATTTTTTTGAGAAGTGCCTATGGCATTTTGTTTTGGAAATATCTCTGCAGGTAGCTAATCCATAGCTTAATGATACCTCTTGTCTATTCTTGTGTAAAATTTCATCAAATTCGGGTTAGTGTTGTAGGCCTGAAAACGTAGAAAACAGACAGACAGTTATTGTCGCATTTATAGTTTCAGTAATGCTGTAGGTTTTCGCTGATAACGTCTAACAGATTGCAGAAATTTGGTAACACATATACATATTAAGATTTATCATAAATGCGCGGTCTTATGTGGACTAAAGAATTCTCGGAAAAAGTATAAGCAATTATTAATATAAATAAAATATCATTCGTGAATCGTAAAGTTGTGTGGGGCCAGTCCCACCTTCTCTATCATCTTTTATTACAAGGGTCTGCTTAAAGCGTGGAACATAAAAGCTTTTTATTTCATTTTATGGAAACAAGAACATATTCGATCTTGTTCTGAATGATGTCGTAAAAAATAATAAAAGAGAGCGGTTATTGTTTTTGGGAGATCACTTATGTCCGCGGTGAAGACCGACGGCGCGGGCGCATTGTGGCCGATCCGACACGGTTTTTGTGCGGCGCAACACAGCCGACGCATCATAAGCTCGCCCGTTAGGTTAGGTCGTGTTAGCAAACACGCTACATTCACAAAAGGTGGATATGCGTGTTGCATGAAAGTGAATACGCAAATTAACTGGCTCGGTGAGATCAAGGTCGTGTGAAAGCGTCACTGGTTGAGAGGCTCTTGTGACCCTTCGAATTATACATTACTTATAAATTATAATAAAAATATACATTAGAATTGCACCTATATTCTTTTTGCCTCAAGGTTACTGCCATGCAGGTTTTTGATAATAATTGTATTACGTAAGTGCAACCTACTACAGTGCATATATGCATTATACAAATTTGTAATTTAATTATCTCTACAATTAATGAAGTTAGATGCTAGTTATTGTAAGAAGCTCTACTGAAATTAAAAAACACACGGTTTGTATTATAAGTGTATATAAAGAAATAAATAAAATAGGACAGAGATGACTTATTCAAACTTAAGTTCAGGGTGTGACGATAAAGTTGAATTTGTTTCTCTGAAACTAAAGAAACTGGGTATTTAATGTAACATAGGTGTGCCACGCTTTACCGCTATGACATTTCATTCATAGACAATGATAGTGTTAAGTGAGGCCAGGTTGAGAATAAGAAACACTGTATATTTCATAAAGTATTTTTTTTAGTTAATAAATGAAAGATTGCTCATTTCAAGTGAAGTGAAGTGCATGTGTTGTATAAATATTGTTGAAAAGCAAATAAATAATGTAAACGTGGGTGTCAACAATCCACTTGCAAGCAGCAAGCAAGCCAGCAACCGTGCTGCGATTCTTCTCGTTTTTCGAAGAATGTGAATCGAGTGGGTCGTGACTAGCTGGGTTCATTACAATCACAGATCAGCGATTGTTACGGCCATATTTTATAGCGTTTAGGTATATTGTGGATTCCACGCTCTATTTCAGTTTCGCTTAAATTTTAAGATGAACATTAATGAGGCCGAGCTTATCTTTCACACGAGCGCTTGTGTTTTCATTTATTACATCAATCTTTAGATCGCTTGCATAGAGGTACTTTACTGCGATATATCGCTTCGGGGCTTGGGTTAAAATAACAAAACTGTTGAGAAAATACTAAATCATGTAGTATGCACAGAACTTATCAAATATAGAGAAACAGTAGATGGATAGGATAGCCGAGGGCATGGTTGCAATTTAACATATCCACTGTTAACGATATTTGCATAGCGTAGTAGAGTAGCACAGGTGACCTTATTTGCAAAGTGGACTGAAGAGAGGATTTTTCATACGGAATATTATCAACCTAGATATCTTTTATTTAATTCAATTTAACATTCAATTTGTTTTAATATTCTATTACCTTGATATAGCGAACTGTAAATCGATTGTAAGTAAAAAGTCGTATCGTTCACAAGATGTTATAGAATAAATGTAACAAATCGCATCAGAGCATTATCATTGAGTTTAATGAAATTCACATTGGAACGCGTAATTTGTACTTGTCCGTTTTACAGATCACAGTGTTTCCGGGTGTCTTGTCACTACATTTTCATCGTCAGTTTTTGTTCTAACATTGTATGGGTTTAGTATAACGGGTGCGGTGGTGTCTTTTTGTTGATACGTCGCGTTATGATTAATTGCTCCGGCCCGGAGCGCGGTTCTATCTGCGTTACATTCATCTCCGATAAGCTTCTTACATTCTGTATTGAGTAGGGATGTCGTGAATGGAATATTGGATCAATGTTTTTTTATATGGATATGTACAAGTAATTGATGATAGATGCGGGGTATGTTCATGGCACATATATATATTTTAATAGAAAAAAAAGAAGGTTAATCGATACTTGAAATTAAAAAAAGTACTCCAATATCAAAAATTACACAATAAAAACAAATGTAAACAGACAAGCTTTCTCCAGTCTGGCCTCGCGATATCTTATCTCCCTAACTGCCCTAAGGCCCTTAGGGCGTCTTACTCTAAGAATGACAAGCCATGACACTGCCCTAAGTTGAGGAGGGTAACAATATAGTTAATTCTACAGTTTAAATGGACTTTTATTAGAACTACAACCTTTTCAATACTTGACATTTTTTAACTGTAAGATTTAATTTTAATTCTCTTTGCAATTGATTTGTAGTTATTTTTAATTAATCGCTTTTATTTTATTTTTCCTATTGGTTATACAATTAAGCAGCACGTCCGTTTTATTAAACATCAATAAAGTTCTACGTGAGAGACATTAGGAAATGTTTGAGTTATTACATTCCACGCAATGTGTAACCAGGTAATATAATTCACTTGGAATTTTCAATATTGTTTTGTGATTTTATGACCGCCATAAAACCGGCCGACACTATTCACACTATTCTAATACAACTTTTATATTCCGACTATAAATAGTCGTTGTCTCATTAAATAATAAAATAGGTACTGGTTCAGCTCTAATGATATACGGCGGACCTCTACAAACATATTAAATTTAACGAGCCTAAATTGTTACCGTTCAAATTATACAGCTCTTGTTTTAGATCAGCGAAGTAGAACAGCTTCGCTCGTGTCGTGATGCTCAATTGATAGTGCCTTTGGTTTTATTAACTTTAAAATTTTAATCGCTCCACGCAAGACAAGTTAGCTGTGGAACCAAGGCAGAAAATACACGTCGGACGGCACAATTTATAAATGAATTCGGTCTTTGGAAGGGTTTGATAGAGGCCGGGCGAGTATCTTAACACTGTCACACCCGTAGGAGAGCTATGCTGAAGCACTAATAACTTTAAACGTTCGTCCGAAGTGATACCACGGGCTTACAGAATACTCAGTGTGAAACGGTACTTGTACTGTGTTATTGCAGAGCGAGTGAGGATATCGGAGCCGGCAACACAATCAATGCGCGGAATGTGGCGCGGTTGTTCATTGTCGGCCGTGTTCTCTTACCATATAGGACACCCACCTGCTCCGTTGTCCGCTACAGGAAAAAAAGGGTTACAGATTTTTTTTCTAATTGAGAAAATGGGTCCACGCAAGATAAGATAGCCAAGGGACAAATCCAAAAAGTACACGTGTGTTGTTGTGTGTAATTTGTTGTCAGTTTTTTAAGAGTCGTTTAATAATATTAGAATCAGCCGGTTTCCATTCATTCGCACCAATTTTTCGCGATAAATACGAAAAGTATTGTAGAGACATCAACTATAAAAAAGAGCAAAGTTGCCCGTAGGCCGACCTAAAGAATCTACCACAATTTGGCGTGTATTGTTGCCTGTTGGATCGTCCGATGCGTTAATAACGGCATTGCAACGCTAAAGTTTCGTCCCGGCCCTCGGGATCAGACTCGTACGTGACCGGTGTCGATTTTCAACTTGGAGAGGCCTCATTTTCCATACATACATATATTAAGGGACTAATATCAATGTAGTTTATAAAGCTCTCTTGCCGAGCGGTCTTATAAGCGATTGTAAGTTCAGGGGTACCGGTTTCGAGCGCACATTTGAACATTATTTATTTAATATATCAAAACCATGTAAAAGTTGCAGATCAGTTTGTCATAATCAATAGGTATCTAAGTTATCTTAATTCCTGTAAGATATATAAGTACGCCCGCAATTGTTTTATATGCTTAAACAATAGTTTGGTTGTGTATTTGAGTTTATATTTTAGCTTAAAGTTAGCATGTGGGATGTTTCGGCTACCCATGTTAGAAATAAATGGAAAATTAAATAACTGAAAACAGTTTGTTTTAAAAATCCTTACTGTCAAAGATAAAACCGTCCGATAAAGCAGCGTCGCGTTCCAAAGCTAGTTGCATATAATTGCTCTTAAACTCGTCCGTTTACTCTTCGGCATCACAGACCCGTCTTTGTCCGACACCTATTAGAGCCGCCGAGACTCACGTTTCATTAATGCGAATCCAATTTGTTTTGTGAGTGGCCTCACAAATTTCGCCGGCTTTTGATCCTAAAATTATTCTCCTTTGTGACGGATAATTTATTATTGCAACCGTATTGTGACCGTCTAGAAGGGGTGCTGCCGATCCACTAACGATTGGGTTTCATTCTATTCAATTTCACTGTACCTATATCTCATCATTTAAAAGTGAAGTGATATAAGCTAGCCTTGTTTCTGTGTCTCTTTCATTTTTGTCCACAGGCGGCGTACGTTTGTAGTAGTTTGTGTAAATTTTAAACTTGTTTTACAATTCAATAACAGTAGCAATTCAATATTTAATTCAGTAATAGTTCATCCTTCGTGGCCGTTCAAACATTACTGCTTTTAACTGTCTACAGTTTTACAAACAAAGATGTTTAGTATTGTGTTTGTTCCCAGACAAGCGATATATTGTTACTTTGAGAATTGGATGATTTTTTTTTATAGTATAGCGGATAACGAATCAAGCAGGTTTCCTTTATGTTAAGAGATCACCGCCGACTTTGACCAAACACTTTGTTTGTGTTGTCGGCTTTTTACGCCGCTTGAGCGGTAATTTGACGGACCTTCGACTCGTTCAGCGTTTTCTCACTCATTCAGCAAAACACAGTACAACTGTTTCACGCTGGTATTCTATGAGTCCCTAGTATCACTTCAAAGGATCCGGCTCGATTAGGTCCATGGCTCACTTAGGTTTTATAAGTATCTTCTATTCTAACTAGATATATATATAATTCTATAATAATTAATCACATGTATCGTTCCTTGATATTATTAATAAGTTTAGTAATTAAAAAAAACTGTACTATAGCATAAGTAGCCATATACAAGCATGTAAGAGTATAACTATCCCTAAAAGGCCAGCAACGCACCATCGGCGCACGGGCTGGGAATGTCCATGGGCAAAAGGTCGCTTATCTTACGCGAGCCTCCTAAGCTATTCCTCCTATTTTCATAAGAAATACTAACGAATAGATAGATAAAAGCAGCAATTACTTGACTTTGGGACCGTTTATAATGAAATTCCATAGATTCCAACGGTGTGATGTCAACGAAACAGTCGAGCGTGCTTAATTTGCATTATTATTTAGTTATTGTCACATGCATTGTATACAAAGCTGTCTAAAGCTTACGGAGATAATGGACCTGTTGATTTGGACATATTTATTATTAAGATGTAGATAATAAGCTGTCGCTTCCTATAATTTATGATCTTATTTACTATTTAATTACTAATAAGAGAAACAGTAGGTACCTACTTGTTCTGTTTTTAGCTGAATCAGAGAGGACATCCGAGTTCCTTAAAATTAACCACTCAAGTGGCGTAAAAAGCAGGCAACACAACCAAGGCGCAGAGAGTGATGCATTACTTCTTGGGTGGTTCGACGGTGATCATTTACCAAAGCGAAGATCTGCCAGCTCCGTTGCTCGTTCCAGTGGCCGCTATATCATATATTTTTTTATAAAAAGTCAAATATTAGACAGTTTTTGTTTTTAATAGCGACTAATAATATTAAATCGTTAAATTTCATACCTACTGTTATTGCTACGTTAGTTCAAGTGTACATAACTGTGAAACGATGCTATCTTAACGTCAAAAGCAATAGAAGTTAGGGTGAAAATAGTGTGGCCTGGCGATTGATAAGTAATGTTCTAGCTAGAGACTGTTTTTGCGCTGCTCCTAATCTTATCAGGGATAACTTCGGCAGTTTGTCTATGGCCTATCATAAATCTCGTCTCACGACTACAGCTAAAACATTATGCCACCATCTGATTCTGTACGGTGTACATTTTCAGATATATTTTCTTTTGCAATGTTACTTTAGGTTTTTTATATTCCACCATCAACTCTAATATGTATAGTAGTTATTATGTATATAATATAAATTTGGTTGTTTTTCTCTATATACCTTTATACCTATAGTTTTAATTAATAAAATCCTATTTCAATGCGACACCAAATATTCTGTTATGTTGAAGGCATTCGTTTCCCGCTTTGTAGTCGTATCAGATCCAAGCTATCACATCTCGTCGTAATATAAAATTCCTCTAATCGTTGGCCCTTTTTAAACCCACGTAGGTACTTTAATTGGAGCGGTGTGGTCTTAAAAAGACATTCGGTCCGTTTTTATACAATGTAGCGGCGATTTAGAATTCCAACGGTAGCTGATGCGGACGCGACCCGTGCAAACAAAAGTACTGCAAATTTTAAGGTAATACGGTGAGAGGGAAAGAGAGAGTTATCACTGGGCACGTACGCCAATTCGTTCTAATAATCGCAGCCGACAAAAGGCAGGTCTATATTGTGACTTTGTTTTGTTAGGACGGCCGGGAGGTTGGGCAATGCAGAAATTGTGACATCGAATATTCACTGTTGGCGCAGTTTTTTCACGTCCGTCACGTGGGGGGCGAGCTCAAGTGGCTTCTGCTATAATTAATGTGTGATCGTAGGTGGTTGTTTTGTGTCACACTGTTTTGGGTGTGTTCACGGACCTCACAGCGGCATCTTGACTGGATATTGCGTCACTTGTGATAGATGCACGAGAATTGACAAGTCCTGCAAAAAATATTGCATCTTTCTCATTGCATTTGTAAACTTTATTTTCAGTTTATTTTTATAAATTAAATTTAATGGTTAATAATGAACGGGATCTACAAAAATTATAGTAGTCTCGTAGCTGAGTAGTTTTATAAGCCTAACACGAAGTAAGAGGTATCAGGTTCGAATCGCGGTCTATACACAAAAAGTATAATTTTTTGGGAAACATTGTTTTTGGAAGGGCTGTAGTTGTGGGCGGGCGAGTGTCTGAACACAGTCGCACCCATGGGAAAGCCATGCTGAAGCATACGCTGATGCACAAATTGAGCCGGCCCGTCCGAAGTGTAACCACGGGCTCACATAATATTCAGCGTGAAACACTACTTGTACTCTGTTTCGCCGAGTGTGTGAGGATAACGGAAGCCCTTGAAATAATGTTGCTTAAACGGCGTAAAAATTCGGCAACTGAATGGAAAGCACGGACTGTGGCGCGGTTGTCCATGGGCGGCGGTATTCCCTTACCATATTGGAGATCCACCTGCTCCGTTGTCCGCTATACTATATAAAAATGTCACTTCTGATTTTTCTTAGAAGTCTAACAGGTTAATTTTTTTTAGAGCGGCAATAGTAAAAGATATCATTTGTATTTCGGGTGGCATATAGGCACCATAGGCAGGTATGCGTCATATAGGCACAGCAGCATGCCATTTGTAACTGACTCATTTTAATGGTGTCTTACAATAATTATTGATTTCGGCGTCTTGTGTTCGCGGGTTCTGTCCAATTCTCCTATGCCTACGGGATTGAGAAATAATGTCGAACTCCAACCATTAGTGAATAATCGACACATGAATACATATTATGTTATATAGACGAAGGAACAGTCAACACGCGTACGCGTGGTTATACTGTAATAGCATATATATATTATAGCACTATATACGCACTGAATATGCATAATAACTTTGTATTTAACTTTTATAATTTATTTTGTAAAACAACGTTTGCTTGTACATTTGTTTACAATCATTCAATGTTAATATTGGCTTTTAATGTCACAATTCCAAATTTTATGTAGCGTATAACAACTCTTCTACTTTATATTTACCTATGATCTGCCGTATATCCTTTTTTATTATATAATTTAAATTGATTTGAGTACTAAAGTATCTTTTTCTTGAAGACAAACACATACAATTTCTTTGAAATTAATCACTTCCAAATTGCATTTAAGAATAATCTTATCTTATCGATATTAAGACTTTATATGTTATATGTTGTTATATTATGTTTGCCCGTTTATTATTATTAACTCTAGTCAGTCATTTTATTGATGAAATTACGCGGTGCGCTTTCTTACTTGATAAAGGATTACCATCAAGCTAACACTTATCAAAATCGTTGCAGCAGACACAAAACATGCATGATAATATATTATAATTATAATGATTTTGTTTAACATTGAAGAAAAATGAGGCTCTATTAAATTAAGTCATCTAAGTGATTTATAACTATGGTAAATTATATTGTTTTTCGGTGAATTCTCTTAATCACTGCACAACAATAGAATTGTGAAAACTTGTCGCCAATTGCGTCAGTCTATGAGTAATTGCTTTTAACAATTAGAAGCTGGGCTCGCACGTGCTGGTCCTTTGTCTCGCGGCCGCATTTGCTACTACTGTCCGCCACAATTCGAATTGACACAGCAGCCCTATATTTAATTTTTAATAATTGTTTTAAATAAATTAAAAATTATAAGTAAGATCAAATAGACCTAAATATATCTCGTCTTATAATATACTCATAAAATAGATTTAAAACACGCAATTATGTTAATTGGCGCGGACAGTTTTGACGAACAGCATATCATGGTTGTATACGGTTAAATATCTCGTATTTGATAGTCGAATTGCCATCTAGATGTTTGATTTTTTTCGTTAGGATAACGAAAATTGTTCTTTAAAAATTGTATCTATAAATGTATGACTGTAAATCTAGTAAATAGTAACAGAGCAAAAACTTTATTTACATCGATCATTCTTTTTGTGAGATGAACTTAAACAATGCATATACATATATAGATATTTTAGAGTAGTATAGTATTGCAATATTAAATAGCTAAAGAAAACTATTACTTGCCGAGTCGACTTTAAATACGCAAATCTCTTTGAACGATTGCGGACTAACGTAAGATTACTCGAGCGACTGAGCGTCAATATAATGAATCTTTTCGCTCGAATACACAGCTGTTGTTGGTATTGTGAAGTGGGATTACGTCGAAGGAATTGCAATAGCCCTTCCTGGGACGGCTCCTGCGGTAGGTTGTTTATTATTAGAGTAAAAATGAAAGTGCCGCCGACATTATTTGAGCCATTAGCGCGGCCTCACCCGAAAATCTACTAACGTTCCCGGCGTTTCACTTATTTTATTGCGGAAAGGGTAATCGCCTATTGTCTCGTTGCTTTTTAAACACTTTTTTTGACTTGCGTCGGCGATGGCAGCTTGGCTGTTCCCTCATTTAACTCTTTATTGTGCCTATTTGAGACAAAGAAGTTTGTTTAGATCCCCGATGCCGACCGTGTGTTTTTATTCTGGGACACGGCGCAGTCTTCTGTTTTTATAGCGCAGTCTTTTCTACAGGCGTTTGAACGCCGATAATAAGCATATACATATTTTAAATGGTTTATTACCGGCTTCAAAACTACTATAATAAAGATAACTTATTTATAAAACAACAAACAATTAAAAAAACTTAGATAACATGTGTTGCCAAGCGCAAATATCGACAACACTTCAACCGATTTCGATTGTTTTATTTTTGAGAATATTCCTCGAAGCACGAAGATGGTTCTTAAGCAGAGAAATTACCTTTAAAAACACTAAAAATGATACTTAACAGGCGATTCTTAATTACACTTAAAAGTTAATTAAAACTTATACTATAACTAATACCATACAATACAGTTCAACTGTTAGTGGATACTGGAGAGATTCCGGGAAAGCAAAACAATTAACCTACTACAAAAATGGAGGGTAATCCGGGTTTGGCGGGTTCGAAGACTGCTGAGGATTTCTCATTTGACCAGGTGGGTGGCATACAGGCACGACGACGAATTTAAAGACGACAAAAATGCTAGAGCTACATGTGATAAAAATGTTTAAGAGAATTGGAATACGCCATTTAGTGCGGTTTCTTTAGCCAAATGTACACACACAGCCTTAATGACGGCTTAAGTGACAATTAGCCGAGCTCTTTGGTGAATAAAGAATGTTATCTGTTAGATTTATTATATTTGGGGTGGACGTTATCTGTAGTTCGATTGGGGCAACGATGACGCAACGGACCGTTCTAAAACTGCGTACCTCGTGGCAGGTAGATGCGTTCATCGAAATACGTTCACGTTTTTTGTCCTGAAACCTTTCGGATATATTAATCTCGCGCGGCGAACTAGTGATTACCCCAAAGTTGGGGGCGTCGCCGAGCGGGTGCCTACTTATTATGTGCATTCTAACGAAATTACTGTGTTATTTACAAAATTAGAAAGATCGCTAAATGATTTTTAATCGTGAATACGTTGGGAATGCGGTCTCGTTCTTATTTGAACTAAATTGGCATTTTATAACGATTTAATTGATTGAAAGATGCCTGTTACTCTGTTGCGTCTGTTGTTAGTAGCCGGATACTAAAGTTCAGCGCTCACCTGCAGAGCGCCTGTTGAGGCTGAGGATGTAAAAATACCAAGTAATCAGGTATTGTCCTTCGGTAAACAACTCCTTCGTCCATTGATTTGCTGTATCTTAAAGTTAAATATTCTCTTTTTATCGATGAGAAGTGTATGAATGTTATGCATGCTAATTACTAATGATGTATATTTCACCCGTTTCTAAATAAAATACGGTGTAGGTAGGTGGGTATAGGAAATATTGTTATGCGCCGCCAAGTCGCGTTCTATCGAGCAAGTGTCTCATTTTAAACTAGGAATGAAATATATTACAGTAAACTCGTTGCGGATTGGAAGAGTCGTGTATTTGACACAGTGTCATAAAGTTTATAACATCCAATTTCTTTCTAGATTGTTGTCTATCGCCGCTTTTGTAGACACGCGAGGTTTTCGTTTAGGAGCGGAAATGAGAACGAATTTCCCATGGTGCCTTTTGGAATAGGAATATTATTTGTCAACAGACGTCCCCAAGTTCCACAATGGACCCGGCCGTTCCGCCACGCCCCGGAAAGAATCAATTATGAGGACTCCTGAGTTGCGTCAGATGGGCGAATTGTTTGTTTAACAACATTGTGTCGCTGGCATAAATGTCGCTGTTAAATATATCACGTTTTGTCAACGTTTTTTAATGTGATCTGACCGTCATGTCTCTGTTAGGGCCTTTTTTAATGTTTCACTTTTTGACCTTGTCATACCCTGATAATCTTGCAATAAATTTGAATCAATCTTTTTAGCAGGTATATTGAATGAAACTTGATCAAAATTTAATAGTTTAGAGGATTTGTGTCAAAAAGTTTATATTATAAATTATCATAAAATATTAATACATGTCATAGAGATATATTGCTCTTTGTTACGTCTACATTATCGTCTGAGTTAAGAAATGACGAAGCATTTACAATATTGTACGTATTCGCTAATAATATGAGCTTACATCTAAACGCGTTTTTATGATTATTACTCATTATAATACAGCTGGAAAAATTATGCAGTGGGGCCCTTTAAGCTTATGCTATCACTGTATATTTTTTATGTAAAAATCCACAAAAATCAGATAGATAGGCCTTTTTTCCTCATTCTGAATATATCTCATTTCGATGTGTTATGCCCTTTTTCGGTAACACGGCAACATATACTCCGAACTTTAGTGTGTTGGGGAGGTAGCTAAAAGCCAGCGCTGCACCACTTGTAGTTATACTTGTCTAAGCTGAATATACATATTTAGAATATATTTGTATTCTTTAGTAGGTAGGTGAATATTTATTTTTTATAGACTATCTTTATTTTAAACAGCTTCATAAAAGCGATGGACACAAGCAAATTAACTACTTATCGATGACTAAAATGAAAATCTGTCAGTTATAATATTATATGAATTTAATAACATTTGAAAGAAATTCAATTAAAATTTTCAAGAACTAAGTTCAAAATCTCTTAAGGCACACAAAGATCTTACTTAGGCGAAGAAAGCAAATCGTAGTATTGAAATACGTGCGTTGCATACATCTCGTGGTTTATTCTAAATGCATATGTATACTTGTGGCTCCAGGATTCGTGGCATCTTTACGTAACCCGTCGCACGGTAGCAACATTCAACCTATCATCGTCCATTCCTATTCAACTCTGACTTACAGCAATGCGTTTTGAATAAATTCATCCGAATCTTGTTTATAAATTTGATCTCCCACAGTATACAACTAAAAATGATGTTTTAAAACATTTTACGCATTACGTGATGTTACGCCCAATATCCTTATGATAATTACTATTAGAAAATTAGCGTACAAGTAAAACACTATAAATTAATTAAAAGTTTATTATTATACATATTTGATTTTTATATGTCGATAATAACACCACTCTTTTTGGTGCTGATTAAAAATGGCCACACGCTAATTGCGAAATAGCATGAAGAACTGTATTCACACATAAATTCAAGAGGTGTTATTTATTTGTTACAATTGTTTGCCACCCACCTGCCCCTGTCTGAGATACGCCCTGATAAAATTGTCATCGTAAGTTTATTTTTGTCTTACTGAGATTACGTCCCGGTGGGCAGGAATCTGAACACTATGGGGTAGCTCTGTTTTAAACAATGGTTAATTTTTCTATACAATTTCTATCAAGTAAGTACCTAGTTATATTAAATTATATTTCTTAATTTTATGTTATTTTTAAATTTGTTTGTATTATATGAAATCCTTATTATAAGTTTTTTCTTCTATAACGGACAACGGAGCAGGTGGGTCTCCTATATGGTAAGAGAACACGGCCGTCCATAAACAACCGCGCCACAGTCCGCGCTTGTCGGCTTCTTAGGCCAGTTGCGCGGCATTTTTAAGGGCCTCCGATACCCTCACGCACTCTGCGAACACAATACAAATACCGTTTCACGCTGAGTATTCTGTGAAATTTACGTGACTTAGGGCTTTTTAAATAAGAGCTTTGAAAAAGTACGGTTGACATAGGTAATAATGTTATAGATTAATATAGCTATAGCAATTATATTAAACACTAAACAATAATAAAATAGCAACAATTTGCCTCTTGCGATGCTAATACCTTATCTATGCTCCTTAAACGAGCTGTAGCTGCTGTATTCTGTTTTCACGAAAACGGCAGCGAATCACCGCGTAGAATAAGGGGTCCCAGCTCCTGCTGTTCCCCTCACTGTTCACTCTCTTTTAAAGGCCTCTTATTCGTATTGGTATAGAACTAGGTACCTCTGCAGGCCATGCAGATACACACACAGAGTACCTAGTGGAGTAGTGGTGGCGCGGCACAAATATATTAAAAAAAACTTAGTATTCTACCTCGATGTTAGATGGCGAAATACAGCTTCAATATACTTATAACGGATTCAATGTATGTATTTAACAGAATATTCTTTTGAAGTCTCTTGTAGACAACCTCATTTAAAATTTGCCTATTTTTACAGAGGTAACTGAGAGGTACTGCTTTTATAATGTATTATTTCGTTAAGAAAATCTCAAAGGGAAACTTCTCCCTGACACAATACGTCAGGTTGAAGCATACATATTTTTGTATTGTTTGTTGTATGACACGTGTTATTATACGTGTGTTTCCGAAAGCGCTCCTCGCAATCGGATGTAGCGTTTGATGTTAATAACGGTGCATTATTTTAGCCCGAAAGCCACGTCTCAAATGACTTTTTAAACACGTGTTTGGATTTTATTCGCGGAACACGTTTTGTTTAAAGGGAACGGCGGGTTGGTCCCGACCACCCGTATAATTGTTTTCTTCAATTGTTTAATGTTTTTGTTTTTAATTAATTTATTGCTTTGTTTCTCTGTCCCAATCGCAACGCAATGTAATTTTAATTTTTTTATTACTGTGCCTCGTATTGCCGGAAAGATAAGAACAGAAAATATAGCTTTTATAGAATATTGAGGTGAATGTGATTGACATTTAGGGCGTCGAGTGCGACAGTTACAATCAAGGTCATCTTTTACTATTTACTAATAAATCGAATAGGTAAGTAAACGGTCAAGACAATTTCTACACACATATGAAAAGATCGAAACGGCTTCTCAATAGAGGCTGTTTTATGATGTCCTCCCTCGCTTAGTTGGCATTCATCCTGACCCACCGAATCATGAAGGCTTATGTTTGTTGATTTTTTGTAGCACATTGTTTGGTTATGATAATAGGTGTTCGGTTCGTCGGCAGCGACGCGGCGTGAAACTTAACGCCTCCATTCAAGGCTTTTATTGCACTTAATTTAGCGGGCCGTTGTCGTTTTTAATAGACTAAGAAGTTCCCCATTTACAACCTTATTCGTGGATTTCGATTTTTAGCGCTGTGGTATTAATTGACATATGGCAGGTGTTTTTTATTTTCACGTTCGACTTTTCAACGCCTTTTGTTTGTTAATGGTTTAGAAGCATTAATAAACTTATTTTTATTCGCATAAACATAAACATGTATGCACAACTAGCTCGTACCGGAAAATGTAGTCTTGCCATAAATTTTTAAAATATATATTTAATTAATGCAATAAATAATAAATATTGCTGTTAAAACGAAGGATTTTAGTTTTTAAATATAAGCACATTGAATGACAGTAAAGTATACACAAACAGGATTAAAAGCTTTAATATTACAAAGAAAAATTCTGCTAGAGTAACCCACTTAAAGTTTCGAAACGAGGAAAAATTTCGAAAGTTGTTCTAAGGCTTTAGGTACGTCATTTACACCCAACAATCTCTGGACCGCCCTTTGAAAGAGAAACGACGCTGCACTCATTAAAAGTTCGCGACCACTAGGTCTCGCGAACTCAGACGAGGCTTTATGAGCCTGCTCAAAAGTGCACAACTCCGACTGCGATGTTATTTCTCATTGCATCCCTCTCGCAGACGGTTAGAGGTTAGATAACGATTGGTTACTTTGGCGGCATTTGTCTTTGTAAAAAGATTGTTGACGTTTTGCTGACAGATTCTCTTATCACATAATAGATACTACAGAAGTGATGCCACGGACTCAAAGAATACTCAAACGTGAAATGGCAGTTGTAATTGAAACGGCGCTTCTACTGTGGTTTGCTGAGTGAGTGAGGCTATCGAAAGTCATTAATCTCCACTTAAGTGGCCTAAAAATCCGGCAACACAACTAATGCGCGGAATGTGGCGCGGTTATCAATGGGCGACGGTGTTCTCTTACCAGTTAGGAGATACGGTGCTCCGTAGTCCGCTATACAACAAAAAAAATATCTTTGCCCTTTGTATGTGTTGCTGACTTTTTAAATCACATGAGTAGTATAATATTTTATATCCTCGTTCACTCTGCGAAACACAGTTGTTTTATGTATATGTTTTATGTTTTACACTCGAATTCTGTGAGCACGTGGTGCTTCGCAAGAGCTGCCCAATATACGTCAGCATAGTTCACGTGCGAGTTCTCCTAAGCGTATCAGGATACAGAGATACAGGATCAAGACTCTCGACCAGACACTGTCAAGATCGAATAAATTATAAATTTTATTCAGACTAGGGTTGATTCTGATACCCCTTACTTCAAGGTACGTGACAAGACCTGACCTGTTCTCAGTCTCAAGACTCGACTCTTAATAGTTTCAATGCTATATAAAAGAACAATGTATCTAATATTAAGCTAAGCTGAATATATATTCGTTACAATTACAACGATCTTTGTAGGTATTTTAATATACAAATATGTCTTGTTAACTCCCACTGTTGATTTATAGAATTGAGTACGAATTAGTCGTGGCGCATATTAAAACGCCGATACACAGTTGCCAAGCTCTGCTTAGAATTTGAATTTATATGACAGTATATCCAGCGACATGTTTTCCACTAACTTGCCTAATAAATCTGTGCAACGTCGATATGGCATATTAGCATTCACAGTTGGCAGGAATTTCTCGTGATGCCGGCAGCGGTGGACCGTTCACGTAACAGTCTTGTTGTTACCATCGCTAACCACTCGGCTTTCGTCTGGGACGATATTAAAAAGATTTGGCAACTCGCCATGGTGATATTGATCTTTATGCTTCGTCGGACGGCACTACGCCTCCCTAAGTGCCATGCCAGTTGGTTTAATGACTTCCCTCTACCATGTTTGTAAGTTTCGGATACTTTATGTACTCAGCGATAGTTGTGGACAGTTAGGGCCATTGAATCGTTCGCTTCGCATTGGCCACATTCGTTAATGTCTTGGCTGTTTGGGAAAAGGTTAGTTTGTAATGATGAATGAACGAACTTTATCGTCGTGGCTGTGGAATTAAGTTTCTTTGTATGTTTAGCGTCGTCTTATCTCTGTCGTATGTCATTCCGTTAAAATGGAGGTGCCGAGACATTCCAATTTAAACTTTAATATTATAACGCTGAAAAGTTTGTTTGTTTGAACGTGCTAATCTCAGGAACCGCAGGGCCTATTTGAAAAATTATTTCGGTGTTGGATTGTTTATTTATCGAGGAAGGATATTATTTGTATATATATAGTATAGATAAGGATATTATATATTTTTTTTTAAATTAGAGATCTTTACTAAAAATTCAATAATGTTACTGAAAGTGTAAAAAAATTACTCCAAAAATCCTTATACCGAAATTATAAAACTATTGATTATAGAAGAAAATAACGTAGGTACTCACTACATTTATGTAGAACATATAATTATATTATATTTAATAACAAATTAGGGGGATCCTTACTAACGAGTGTACGCCAACAATGTATGTGGTCCACTGTAGTCCAATGTATGTAGTTCAAATTATTATTCCTGATGTTTAAAAGTATGTGCGACGCCTGCTCGAGGTACTATGTAATATATTTTTGATCGCACATTATTCAAATAATTCACCACTATTTTAATGCTTTTGCACAATGCAATGACTTTGTTTTTAATGAAATGATTTTGGTAATACCATCACAGCTGCATATGAAGTGCTATCCACCAACGCCCTTTTGTTAAAACGCCCGTTATTAGTCTGGCGAGTGTCGAAGGCGACACCTGCGCTCCTATCAGCCGATCTGGCCGTCACGGTTTATGGGGCTTCTACCAAAAACAATTGGAATGGCAAAAAGTAATGCGGGCGGCAGGCACGGGGCGCGGCGGGGTTCCACAATTTATGATTGCGCCGTGTCAACGTGTTAATGAACAGTCTGTTGCTCTCTATTGAGATAACTCCCGCAATCTGCGGCTGAGCGAAAATCGACTCATTACTCACCTCGTCCAGAGCTCGCGTGTCCCTTTATATCTAGCTGAAGTGCTTTTTTTGTTCATCGCCTTCGTGCTAAGCGACTATTATTAACTCGTCGCTCTATGAGTATGAGATAAGCCAATTCATGAAGATATAACGCTCCGTCTAGGAAGCGAACGTTGTTATATGACCACCGGCGTGCATAAATAATACTTAGCTCTGTACTCCACCTAACAATGATACATTATTTATCGCGCGGCTTGTATTTATTTTTGATGCATTGTCCGTGATACAATGCTCGCGTAATAAATTAATATCTGTTGCGATAAAGGTGTTCTCATTGGTATGTGTCATAGTCTAATTGACTTCGGTGAGATCTATTTTCAAATAAAAGCTGTGGGAGAGCCATGCTGAAGCAAAGATGTCGAACTAATTGGGCCAGCTCGTCCTAAATTATACCACGGACTCACATAATACTCAGCGTGAAACGGTACTTGTACTGTGTTTCGCAGAGTGAGTGACAGTGTCAGAGGTTCTTAAAAAATTAGCTTAAGCGGCGTAAAAAGTAGGTAACACAACCAAAGCGCGGAGTTCGGCACGGTTGTTCATAGGCGGCGGTGTTCTTTTACCATATAGGAGACACCATATAGGAGACACCTGCTCCGTTGTCCGCTATAAGATAAAAAAAACGTAGTCCTTATATTCTAGTAAGAAAAAAATTCTAATAAGCGTATGACATTTTAAGAATAACTTGACTTAAGAATTTTTAAGCAAAAACTTTTATTTTTCAATAAATGAATATGTCATCAAGAGGCAAAACTATGTATAGTACCAATAGATATTTTTATTATTGAATAGCTGAGCTTCTAGTAGGTAAAAAATACCTGTATCTGAAATCAGGAGGTTGATTTATCTCAACAAACTTCTTTCCTAGCTTACAAAATTATATAATATGTTTTTATGATCGGGTTTTTAATTGATATGTAAGAAATTCTCATAATATTGTTTAAATATTGCCATTTCTTTAAATAAATAACCACTTAATTTGATAGAATTTTGTACTAACTCTTTTCACCAATGTAGAGTCTACAGTCTACATTGACCAGTAGCCACATTATTGATGGTCGATAAAACGATAAGAAATGTTTTATTTCTTATCAATTTAATGTTGTTAGCTCCAAATGGCGATCAATCGTTACTTGATAAACACGAGTCGCGCATCCCGGGAATGCATGTATTGTAAGCCTTTTATCAAACGCATCTTTGTTTCAGGTATGTGATCCGCTTGACTAAGTCACCGATGAGAGGTGTATGAACTTCTTTAACGGTATGTCGCATGAGAGTTATTGAGTCTTATACTGACGCAAATATCTTAATCTTATACTGGGTTTTAAAGGGTTTGAACCCTTTATTGTGTACCTTTTAAGCTTTTTCACTTTCTTAATTTGTTTCAAATGGAATAAAAACGTTTTATCACTAACATCGCTGCTTTCAATTCAGTCAGACGTGGTTTGTGATGGATTTCCTTCCAAAATAACTTCAATTCTCATATATCAAATTTGCTCTACGTCCAAACCGAAACTTCCAAAACGAAAAAATTCGCACCAAAAACGCACTGTGTTTTGTTTATCGACTCCGCCCCTATACATAGCGTTTCTGCAGCGCTGGCATGGTAGAACTCCTTTTCTTAATAATCGCAATATTTCAAGTTTTACATTTTATAAACTGAGTGAAGCAACCAAAAAATAAACGTATTATAGTTTTAAAAACATAAATACATCTATAAAATTTAAATTGCAATCCATCAAAGAGCAGATATTTGAGGTCAAATTTGTCAGAATGACATAACGCCAATTTTATATTAAATTTCATGTAAAGATGTAATATAATATAACGGACAAAGGGGCTGGTGAATCTGCTATTATTACGAGATCACCCATGGGCAAATGTGCTGCACAGCGTTGCCGGCTTTTTAAGCCGCTTCAAAGGCGAGTAAAACTTGGAGGACGTCTCTTTCCTACCTCACTGGTATTCTTTGAGCCTGTGATAAGCTTCCGGCCAAATTAGTTTGTCATAAACTTCAGCGTGTCTCTCCCGCGTGTATGTAGATAAGTTTGGCTTTATTTTAATCAGAGTTTCTGTTAAATTCAAGATGTTTTAAAATAATTTTGTCTCCTCAATTTTTTTTTATTCAATGGCAGACAATGGAGGTGTCTATGGTATCTATTTTCGTGGTAAGAGAACACCGTCGCCAGTCAACAATCGTCACAGTCCGCGCATGGTTGTGTTGCCGGCTTTTTTCACCTCTTACGCGGCATTTTTAATCGCCTTCGATATCCTCACTCACTCTGCGAAACACAGTACAAGTACCGTTTATCACTTCGGACGAGCCGGTCCCATTAGTGCGTCATCATTTCCTTGAGCATGGCTCTCCCACGGGTAAACCAGCCAGGCAAGCCAGAATTAGCTCGAATGCGGTCTCTATAAGCATTATTATAATTAACACGTCTATACCGAGTATGCATCAATTCAGACATGAGCTCGCGCAAGGAAAACACGATTGATAAACAACCCTGTAATTCTATAAACCGTACAAGGCTGTAATGGTGCACAAATTGTATTCGAATTGGACACTTTCAATATTAACACAATAGCAAAAGGCAGTCAAGTGTAAGGAATGAATTATAAAATCGAACCATAAATTACCCTTGTCCCTCCTTGTACGCGGAGAACGGGCAACAAGTGATTTTATTGCACGCTCCATTTAAGTGGGGGCTTAAGTTGTCAACTTTCGCAGTCTAATAGGACGGACTGGTTTTCTCGCATTCAAATAAGACATCGCCATAACTCTACGCCCGATACTCCTTGAGCGGTGACGATTAAAACGCATTGGATCGCGGTGGAGTGCCTATCTGCGAATGGAAATGAGCTGTGAATGAAGTTTTATGTATGACTAACATTATTGTTATCTACTACAATATAACGAGTAAGCTGTAACCTCCAAAGCCTTGTGGGAGCTGCTATATAGGTAGCTAATTAGCACTTAGTCGCAATTTTAATAGCTTTATTACAGAATAATAAAAACATAAAGCATAAAGCCTCGTAGCGAATTCGTCTTGTTAGCTTACTACTAAGCGAAAGGTAACAGGGTTTGAGCCTCGATCCGAACAAAAATCTATAATTTACTCGGTCTTTGGAAGGTCTTGACAGTTGCCGGGAGAGTGTCTTAGTGTTTAACCCGTGGGAGAACCATGCTGAATCATATGCATTAATTGATCTTACATAATATAAGCATAAAACAGTACTTATACTATGTTTCGCTGAGTGAGTGAAGGTATCGAAAGCCCTTGAACCGCTTAAGTGACGTTAAAACACGCCGAGATAACCAAAGCGCGTTTTTAGCGCGGTTGTCCATGGGCAGCGGTGATTTTATCCATAGAGGAAATCCGCGCGCTCAATTGACTGCTATACAATAAAAAAAATGCATACAGGTGATTATTTTTAACATAATACAATACACATGCAAAGGAACTATATTATTTACTTTAAGAAATAACAATATGCCTTGAATATTTAATATATAAGTCACCGTTAGTGTTAATGTGTTTTAAATAAACCATTATCTTTCTGCATACATTGTATTTGACCTATATTTTAAGCACTCATTATCAAGCCCGGCTAGCTCAGTCGGTAGAGCATGAGACTCTTAATCTCAGGGTCGTGGGTTCAAGCCCCACGTTGGGCGTAATCTCATTTTATTTTATTTTTTTTAAGATATCATCGCCGCATAAGAACAGCCATTCGTCAATTTGCGTTTTAGTTGTGTTGTCCGGCTATTTTTTTTGTATTTTATTAGAGTTTAGACTAAAATGTTGGATTTTAAACTGTACAATTATGTTTCTTTCACGATGCATATAAAGCATGTTTTACACACCAGTAATAAAAATATATAAATTAATAATGTTAATCTTCTTTTGAAATGGCGGCAACATCGTACAATATTATGCTATCATGTGATCAAAAATATAACCTTAGGCAGTTTCATTTTAATATTAAAATTAACAAAGTTTATTAAAAAACATTTGAATATCAGCATCTAGAGTCTTTTAGCCATTTGGCTTTATAAGTCTACCACGAAGCGAGAGGTATTGGGTTCGAATCCCGATCCGGAAAAAATATAATTTAATTTTAAATTTATTCGGTCTCTGGAAGGCCTTGAGTTGTGTGTGTGTGTGTGTGACCGGGCGAGTTTCTTAATACTGTCGCATCCGTGGGAGAGTCATCCTGAAGCATATGTTGACGCACTAATTGGGTCGCCTCGTCTGATACCACCGGCTGACAGAATACTCAGCGTGAAACGGTACTAGTACTGTGTTTCGCAGAGTGAATGATCGATGGCCTTTAAAAGACCCGCTTAAGCGTAAAAAGCTGGCAACACAACCAATGCGCGGAGTGTGGCGCGGTTGTTCATGGCCGGCGGTGTTCTCTTTCCATACAAGAGGCCCATTTGCTCCGTTGTCCGCTATAGAATAAAAACATATTTAAATTTATCTCTTCCCGTGCTACGACTCTTTTAAATGTTGTGTGGGTGTAAGCAGTCGTGATAAGCTAATCGCTGCGTGAATAAATGCACTGAGGTTTTCAATTACGAATCAGTTTCTCATCGGCGACTTATTAACTAGAAGATTAGGATAGTGCTTTATTATTTTAGCCGGGAATGAATAATAAATATATCGACTACGCATATCTAATTGAATAAAATCGCGTCGTGCACTGGAAAAGATATTTATCAGAGCACTGTTGGGCTGTAATATTTTCTTTGGTTTTTAATGTTTTATGCCTAACAATAGGTGTGGCTTTTTTGTGGCAATATTTTTGTGCCTATGCAGGAAACCTTTTAAGTAAGTACCAATATTGTTTTTAAGTTTTAAACTGTAGCTTTTAATTGTTTTATATTTTTTTTCTCAAAGGTAGCAAGTGGATTTTCTGATGGCAAGAAGTATCGCATTCCGCTCTTTGATAACTTGCTTTTTAGGCCGCTTAACTTAAGTGGGCTTCTAGTAACTTCACTCATACAAGTGCTCCTCAAGCTGGTATTCTGTTAGCCCGTTGTATTATTCCAGACAAGCCGGGCCAATTAATGCGTCAGCATATCTCTCCCACCTGTAAAACAGTGCTGTTACACGGAATGCAACTTGAAAAATAAATTCTATTTACACCAGGTATCGAAAAATGTATTCATTACGTTGACTTACAAGACCACTCGGCGTCGAAGCTCTTAAAAATTCTTGTTTGTGGGTCGTGTAAAAGTATCGAATTTCCTAATTAAATACGTTTATGGCGTGGTAATAAAGTGTTTAAAGTATGTTATTAGATAATATATGTACGCTGCTATTGAGAGGTTGCTTTGGATTTAATCACACATTACCTGGTAATAAAGAATGTCGGTGGGTTGTTTTTCCGATTAAAAAGTCTCAAGCATGGTATAAATTCGCAATAATAAGCGAGAGATTAAAAGTAGTCGATAAAGTAATCTGGCATCTTGCCGAAAATACTCGAGCACCTATTATGGATCGGTAATTTTATAAGGAATGCCTGGCTTTGATATGGGGCAAATCATTTCGGTCGCTCCGCGCTTCGTCGGCTCTTAGATGTGCAGATATCGGCCGGTATTGCGTTTAATTTTGCAGTTTAAGTCGTTTCAGAAATTCGCAAATAACTCTTCTTCTCAGGTTTTCCTATTCTCTAAGGATACTATAAAGAGGAAAGTATTGTGTATTTGTATGAATTGAATAGGCTCCGAAACTATTGTATTGTATTATATTTTCAAAAAAGTTTGAAATACACACCGAAACTTCAATAATATAACCCAAGGTGTGTAAATACACGAAAAAATTACATTACTAGATGTGTCTTAAAATTTATTATTTCTGATGTTTAAATAACCGTCAAAATCTGGAGCGAGCTACTATATTGATTTTTTATTTGTAAGTAAGGACCGGAGCAAGCGAGTTTAATTCATGATGAGAGATCTCCCCACTACTACGTCACAACCCATGCTTTGGCTATGTTGCCGCTTAAACGGTATAATTTTAATTCCTTATCCCATATAAGTAAGTTGATATAACAATGAGCTGGTCACATCGCTCGATGAACCGACAACCGATGGGAAAGAAAGGTTCTCGAGTGGCGACCGCGTACCGGGAAGCGCAGAGTGGGACGTCCCGCCACGCGAGTATCCAGATGATGTTGATTCACTTAGTACCTACACAGTACAAGCTCTGTTTTACTCTGCTATTCTGTGAGCCAGTACAAGCTTCACCATGGCTTTCCCATGCCTAAGACTTGTAGGATACTCGTCTGAACGTTGTGAAGCCCTTCCAAAGACCGAATAAATCATAGTTTTTTTAACCTCACTCTTTGCCATAGGCTTATAAGACAACTTAGCTACGAGGCTTCCGAGAATATGTACAGGTAGGTGACACGATATTCACTCAGTCTTTAATAAATGAGATTAGATTAGGTTAGTTTTCTTTATGAAAATAAGAAAGCAAAGGAGCAAAAGGCTCGCCTAGGATAAGTGTTCTTGCTTCTATAGTTACTCTAGCTGCCGTTGCTAGACCGCGGGTGCGTTGCCGAAATTTTCTCTATAAAACGTGATAACCAGTAGTGCAGTCGTATGTACTCGAAATGTACTAGAAAATCAATGGTGAAAATGTATTGCATTAAAAATATCATATGTAACACGTTCTGGATTCAATCTCAATCTCAAATGGATCAGAATCGTGAGTGTCGTTTCTTATCTGTCGCTAAACGAATGTAGGAAATTTCAACGCGATAAATAGTATAACCGCAATGCAATGTTAGCCACGCACTTTTATCCGGCAAACAATTTTCAATTAAAATTTTCTATCTTGCATTTGTGGATTAAATCTTTCAAATCAATTTCAATTACTTTGTTTTAACTTTTGTTTAGCCAAAATAAGCACACATACAACAATTTTATTTTATTTTATTCAGACCGGAGTACAAACCTGGTACCTCTGACTTCACGGATAATTTAGCCATAAGGATTTTACAATTTTAGCTTCAGATAAGAATTTAGCAGTTTTTATTTGCTTTGTGTTATTAAATCGAACTTGATCAGACATGGCTAGCCTGTTGTCGCCTTTATTCTAAAAAAGACAAATTGTATAATGCAATATAATTTACATGTAAAAAAAATATTATTTTCTATGATTTGAATGTTTCCGCCACATATCTGGCGTTACCGTGACAGACAAAGAAAGCGTTGTGTGAGTTAACATAAAATGTCATTGCATAAGTCACTTACATACAACAAAATTATTCTTTATGGTGCTGCTATTCTGTCCTTTGATATTGGGCTCTGTGCATACATTCTAATTGTCTAGATAATCTTTAGTTTTTTTTATTATACAGCGGATAACGGAGCAGGTGGGTATATGGTAAAATATATGGTATATATATGGTAATAGAACACCGCCGCCCATGGACAATCGCGCCGTAGTCTGCGCATTGATTGTGTTGCCAGCTTAAACAGCATTTTAAGGGCCTCTGATATACTCACTCAGCAAAACATAGTAGAAGTACTGTAACAAGTAAAACTAACATTTCACGCTGAGTATTCTGTGAGCACGTGGTATCACTTCGGATGAGCCGGCCCTATTAGTGCGTTGCGAGTAGTTGCTTGAGCATGGCTCTCCCACGGGTGAAAACTGTCCCTTTCTGTTTCACTGTACTCTAATAAATCTGTGAATGTCTAATCAATCCAGTATTATTGTAGCCCTTTCTAATAGCATTGTTATCTATTCAACGGTAATTTAATTCACTCATCTCCCACATATTTTAGCATACACTCGAGATACGTGCTCCATACATTCTTTCGCGTTGATTAAAAGTCGTATTTACTGTATTGTTACTCGAGTCGCGAGCACGCCTCGTTAACGCGACCTTCCTTTTATTTATTGTATCCTCCTCTCTTCACAGAATAAAATTCCTCCAAATTCAAATGTGAATAAATTGGAACGTTGAATTCGTTTATGCTCCTCTGCGCGGAGGGAGATCTTGTGCGATCGATGCTCGTTTTATTTTTGAAGTATGACAAGAGAATTCTCATTTTAATTAGTGAGGCTTTTATCGAATAAATGAACGCTGACATGTATCAAAATTATTTTTCGAAGTGTAACTTTCGTAGGCGCATGAGGGTAAAATTTTTACGAATGAAACGCAATATCAATAATACTAGCGTAATTTTTGTTTGAAAGAATTATTGGCTACTGGCCTTACAGCTTTCACAGCTTAACAAGGTATTTTGGGGCGAACCATAGGCTCGCCGTGAATATAAGCAGCACGAAAATGTACAGCGTTTTTGTCGAAGACGAGGGAGAGAGCGATTCAAACCGATTTAGAGATAGAGTAAAGAAGGGCGAACGTAGCACTAACCTCCAGTAGCGCTCACTGCAATGTTAAATAGCCTTAATAGTAAGGTTACAAATTCATAATTAATTAATTATTACTTTGGAAAATAAATTTAACGTAGATTAAATTTTCATAAAGAGAATTTATGAAATATAATTATTTTAAATGAACATGCGACGTGTTTTTTGTCAATATTAGAAGTTATTGTGCAAAACGGTAAGAAACGGGCAGAACGCTTACCTAGGATGAGTTGTTCTCCGCTCACGGACATCCAAAACCCTTGCAGGACCAGGGTGCTTTGACATAAAAACTTACCATAGTTGTGACTGCGAGCTAACTGCTATCATTGAACTACGATAGCGTAAAACATATTTAAAAAACATTCAACGGGTCAATTCTTAGCCAATACAATAACCTACCGAGACGCACCAGCACCTCCCACGACAGGTTAGCTAGTGGCGTGAGTGCATGAACTTTATTTTATATTATTTACCAGTTCCTACAACTTCAAATATGAATATGATTCATAGAGACAATGCAAATAAATGTCTCTCTCATATTTCACTCGAGTGCGGTGTGTAAACATGTCGTGTCGCAATTGTTAAGAACAATTCCCGATACAAGATAAAGGGCCAGTGCGGAAAGTTTATTTATTTACAACGGCCGACCAATTGGTATTTAATTGGCGCTTCGTTTGCGGCCGGCGCTTGCCGCTGGAAATTACTGCGAGGCTTTTTTAAGGTGTATTAGAATTTTGAGGCTTTAAAAAGTGTTTTACTTGCAATGATTACGTGCTCGGTGGCGGCAGGTGGATTCACTTCGACAATGAGTCTTGATTGTTATTGACACGACAGCTGGTGTCGTCGATAAGTCGAACGTGCGGCGAAGTTAAATGAAATGCACAGCAATAATAATGCTTTTTGTTGAATTCATATAATATCAACTTTTAATTGTATTTAGAGTAATATAATAATACTATCATTCAAATTTTAAGTGTACGTATTTAATATGTAAGTGTGATTTCTTAAAAAAGTATGTATAATAAAAATACGGATCGTATGCTTAGTTTAACATATTAATGTTTTGATTTTGAATAATAATAGCCTTATAATTGTTTCATACCACTTTTATTTACTATTTTTATTATATCGAAAAGCTATTTACACTAAACAATATACATATGGAATGTTACTCTCACCCCAGGACGGGAGGTCCCATATATCAACTTCGTCCTCTAAATTGTATTCAGCGTTGAGAGGTTCGAATCCTCGAAATCAAGATCCTTATATTAATATACTTGAGACTGATATTATGTAATATGTATAGAACCGCTTTAAGAACAGAACATTCCGAAAAATTCACTAAAGATATAAAATAATATTCAACAAAATGTTTTATAAAGAAAAAGGGTAAATTAATTATTAATTATTCGAAGTAAAGTGTTTTACATAGATGTATGTTTGATAGTTTGAATTGGTTAACAACCTAAACTAATAGTAATGACTGAATTAATATGTGATATAATTTTTCTCTCAACGCACCATACATATTTCTCATGGGAAAGTGGTTACTTGTAGCAATAATAATGACTTGACATTAATCACGCTGGCTTTGTTAATCTTGTAAATATAGACGCCTAATGAAGGCAGATGGTGATAAGATTTGAATAGATGCGATGTTATGCTGAAGTTAAGTTTCGCGTGCTGATCTCGCGCCCGTCTCCTCATAATCTTGGACAGTAAGCTAAGTTTAACATATTAGCACTTGTATTTTGAATAATATTAGGCTTAAAATTTATTTACACTATACTATAAAACACAAATTCGGCCTCATATGGAGCGTTGCTCTCACCTCAAGACCTGAGCTGCCACATTTATCTTCTTTCTCAAGATTGTATTCAGTGTAGAGCGGCTAGAATAGTCGACGACCAGATCATTTCCCATCAGCTGGAATGTTTAGCGTTGCGTAGGGATGTTGCTTCCATCAGCATTTTCTATCGCGTTTCTGACGGCGATGTTTCTGAGGAGTTGTTTGAATAATCTGCAGGTGAATGTTATCATTAATCGTCGAGGCATTACAAAATTTCTTCCGTATCAACTACATAGTTGTCATTCCACAACTGAGCGTTTTTAATGCATGTTTTGTCCCGTAATACCAATCAGTAAAATCAGCTGTTTGCAGAGGTATTTCCCAAACTATACGACTTGGGGACATAAAAGCGTACCAATCCAAAAAAGACCGCCAATACTCCCCAAGTCGACAAGGGCTGCGTGTGTTCATGGCGGAAGGCGCTTCTGTATAATGTTAATAAAACTACATCTATGTGAGAAAAATGTAAAAACAACATTTTTCCTACACGCTGTTATAATATGAAAAGCGATGACAGTTTGTTTATATTAAAATGGAGTTAATTAACGACTCGATATGAGTTCCGATTAAATTGCCGCATTAAAACAAACACTCGACGGGTTTTTATAGTTTTTCGAGAGTTAAGGCTTTCGATATCGTTTTGAAATATAAACGTACTCGTATGATTGCCTATTAAAATACTCATTTCGCGTCTGACGCGTCGTAAAATTACTTGATCGCAATAACAAGAGCGTGGCCGTGTTAAGAGTCTGCGACTAGAGCATGTATGATATTTCCAAAGGTCAGATGAATGGTCAGGAGATCCCACAATTATTCAGCCCGCGGTGCACTTACAAATTTAGTATTTTACCACGGCGCTCTAGTTATTTGCCAGAAAAAATAATAATTTAAGTATTAATTAGTTTTAAAAATGAACCATGAATGCGAGAGGTATCGGGTTCAAATACCGGGCCGGGCAGTTATAATTTAATTTATAATTTATTTGGTCTCTTGAAGGTCTTGATAGTGGCCGGGCGAGCGTCTTAATACTGTCGCACCCGTGGGAGAGCCATGCTGAAGCACTAATTGGGCCGGCTTGTCCGAAGTGAAACCACGGGCTCATAGAATACTCAGCGTGAGATTACTCAACGGTACTTGTACTGCGTTTCGCAGAGTGAGTGAGGATATCGAAGGTCATTACAAATGCTGGCATAAAAAGCTGGCAACACAACCAATGCATGAACTGTGGCGCGGTTATTCATGGGCGGCGGTGTTGTACCATATAGGAGACCTATCTGCTCCGTTGTCCGCTATAGAAAATAATAATAATATGAGCTAAGTTTAATACAGAAACAAAAATTTGAAATTTAGTTGATTGATTTTATATATCTATTTGGTAAAATCTAAAATTATTATAACCATATTTTATCTCTCATTGTGACCGTTACGGTCTAGGAGTACTCAGCAAAACAACAGGACATTTCTTTCAGAGGCAGTCACAAGCGTAACAAAGTTGTGAAAGACATTTTGACAACAACCTAACAACAGTTACACCCAACATTCTGACAAGGTTGCTACTTAAATCAAACAAATCGGTAAATAATAAAAGAAGTAAATCAATCTATCCGACGTATTATATGTGTGTCGTCGTGTTGAAATAATCAGAGCTGCGTTACCCTCCGTCGAACAGAACACACGAAGCAAGGCCAACGGTGTGATACACTCTCTTAATATTCCGTTCGCGTTGCAGCGGACCGGTTGCTATTATTTACACTTACAATGAAACGCCGACTATTTTTCAAGAATGCGTAAAGCAAACCCACTATTAAAGTATCGAGACGATAATTTGATGATTGCGACTGTCTTTGCGAGTTTTCACGGCGCTCTCGGCACCTGGCAAGCGGTTTAATTGAATCTCAACCTGCCTATGGGATTTCGCACAGCTTATTTTATAATCGCTACGATTACGCTACTATATTTTAAAATAACAATTAATAAATTGCTGCACGTGAAATGAATCTGAAATAAATATATTTAAGATAAATAATTTACAATATATACCTACCAATATCTGCATGACTTTTGTGTATAACGGCTTTGTGCTGATTTTCGGGTTGATCTTTTTTTGTTAGGGCTATCTGCTGTCCTTGCTGCCTATGTCCTTTACAGCTTGTGTTGAACCTCAAAAGATGAATCCTCTCGTTACTTAGATGCCGTGCAGTGCCATGCTACGGGTTAAGGCGGGTCTCATTTTGGCAAGAAGTTACCGCCGTCCATTGACAACCCCGCTTCAACGCGCTCTTCGGTTGTGTTGCCGGCTTTTAACGCCGCTTGAGCCCGCGTAGGTAATCTGTGAGTATCACTTCCGACTACCCGGTCTAATTAGCACATCATCATGGCTCTCATTTAAATTTTGATTACAAAATGTTATGAAAAATTGGCACAAAATAACGCCTTATAATTGGGGCGCTCGTAAGCCGAGTTAATAATAGGCTTCGTCGGAAGGAAACGTTTATAGGATCTAAAGCAAGATATCGCAGGTGATAATTGCTAGGTGTTGAAAAGCACTCGAGCTGTTTAGCACCTTTTCTCAATGTGATTTGCTTAACTTGCAGCCCTATTCAAGTGACTCAACTGTTGCGATTTTGTTAACTTAAAACTCTACAGCTTGTGTATTATTTTGTTTCTTTCTGATATTGGAAACGTTTGGTTGGTTTGGCTGGTGTTGACTTTATGTCTGTGACATAATATTATTTTCTTCTTTTGCCATTTGTAACCATTATGGCGTAAGGCTCTTTTGATTTCATTTAATAATCACGGCATTAAACTTTACTTATCTTTTGATTAGATATTTATAAAATTCAATATATTTATATTTTGGCTTTACCATTAATTTTTGTAATCTTTTAATGCGTTATCTAACATTAAAAAGCATCCAGTCTTAAATCCTATTTTAAGTATATATTATTGTTTTGAATTTCTCTAGGCATTTATAGACTGTATGTTCAAACTATAGTTTGTTTGCATATTTTATATGTCAGCTTAAAGTTTAGTCTTATGTCTTGGGAACCTACATATAAAACAATTGATAAGTAAATACGTAGTTTATTTGTTACCAAAACGATTTTAATACTATTATTCAAGAACAACGCGAATAAGACGGCGTGTATGCGATATGCGGCCTTGTCGAGATGCAAACAATTAAGAGTAAAGACAGATGCTTGATATGCCTTTTTTAACTTGAATTTGTTTAACGGCGTGAAAGGATAATGATGTGTTAATTCGTGGTGTTTTGCTATCAGTGTCACTTTGGAGGCTTGCTTTATTTCGAATAAACTTTAGTAAAATAGTTTAATATGTTGTTCGACACGTGTAAATTTAACTTTTGTCACGTTATTGAGCGATTTATTTGTAAGTAAAATGTTTCATTAATAGATTCATCATGTAGTTATTTTAATAGGTGTTTGTATTTATTGTGTGTATGGGGGTATTTACAAATCAAGGTTGGTGAAAATATGATAAAATCCTGTTTTTTACCAATTACGAATACGACATACTAATACGACATAAAAAATAACAATAAATAATTAGGTACAAAAATTATAAAGTTTCTGAACTACGGTTTTAAGTTTTTACTGTATCAATAAAAATAATGTTATCTACAAACATAAATATAATAAAATAAAAAGTTTGGAACACTAACACAAAACTTTACATTAAAATAACCAATTGAAAAAAAAGATTTAACAAGCATTTTTTTTGAAAACTTAAAATAATTAAAGTGTGGAGAATTTTATGAGAAGTAACACAAATACTAACTCATACCTACGATCAAGGTCCTCAACCACCCACCGATCAGAGAAGGCTTTCTATATAAATCTTTCTTTTCCTTATTTAGTTTTTTTATTTTAAATTAACATGGTTTTTAGATTCTGTAATTTATTGAACACTTCAACAAAACAAATGTTTTAAAATGCGCCAACGGTGACTAATGTTTTTATGTTCACAATTCAAAGTAACATGCAATAAAAAACTGTTACAGATTGTCGATCAGTTTCCCCATAAGTGACATACGGCGTGTGATATATCTGTCTGCATGACTCGCGAACAGCCTTTACGGCCAATCGTAATTTATAATTTATATTTAACTGTCACTATTTTGTCGATTACTTATTATGTATGGGCGTTGAAGATATTTCATGCTTTTTATTTAGCTTAGCCTCGATAGCGTTCTGCTTTTGAAACGGATCACTACATTTATTCATATAACGGAGCAACGGATCGTCTTAAACACACACAATTGTATGGGTAACGTTTTATCAAGGAAAAATGTTCTCCAAAGTTGTTTGGATTGGCAGCTGTAGCAATTTTATAATCGAACATCGAAGCAGAATACAAAGTTTCATCCGTAGAAATTCGATGCTTTTCGTGCAGGACAGAGCGTTTTTAAGGCATTTAGTGCCGCGTACTACCACTCCGTGAAAACAGCTGCCAGTGGAGGTATTTATAAACTATTAAGGCTTAAAAACCTTAATAAAAAAGCGAACCTTGAACGCACACGCGGTCCCAAGGTGTCCATGGGCGGCTTACCGCTTATTCTAAGTAAGCAGTTATATAAAAAACTTCATTTAAAGACGTCGCACTAGCAAAGTCTTACATAAAAGGTTATATTATCATATTAAATTCTTGTAAGGTTTTCGTATGACTCCAGATTCAACAACAGTCTTGTAGTTCATGCAACGTCTTGATGCCAAGGCTCCTTGCGGCTTAATTGTGGTTAGTAAACGTCTTTATCTATTTTATAGGTAAGGAATTCACACATTACAGGTGAAATTGCTTAGTTAAGTAGCCAAAATTTAACCGTATACTATATGAAAGTCAAATAAGTAAATATCAATTACCACCTATAAACACCAATACAATAGAAAAATAATAATCGCTTAATTACTTTTAAAGAACTAAGAGAGCGAATTGAGTTATTGAATTAAGCGGCAAGAAACTAACTCGGTTATAATTCTTTTGATTTTTTTGCCTGGTTTTTTTATGAAAACGAAGAAAAATCAGCAGGAGGCTCACCAGGTTTCACCTACAAGCGGTCCTCCGCCCATAAACTTCCCCACCTTTTCTGAGCCGCGGGTGCAGCCTTTATATATGTACATATTATAAGTTAATTTGGTAACCTAGTAATTGTTAATTTTAAAGGATCCATTTTAATATCGGTCCCAAACTATGTCTTCTGTAATTTCCGATTAAATGAAACTGACTGTGTTAATTGATGGCACCTTGCTCAAAGCAACATTGTAAGATTTTCGTTAGTAGAGCTCTCTATCACGATAGGATGTAAATGAATGATACAGTTGGGTACTGATTTGACCGTCGATACACGCGGCAGATTTACAATGCGAACGGTAATTTATGGCGATGTTCGATCCAGACGTAATTTAATGTTGTTGGCGCGCATAAATCAGTCTCATCCAGTGACCGAGCGAGCTGATATCTCTGTTGACTTGCAACTAACGCCGTGTTCTTAATTAAGTTTTGATGATGTTGGTTTTCGAAAGCATGTGCTCGCGCTATTGATTATTTCACCGTTTAACGATACGGATTTATGACACGGCGAGAGCGCAGCTTCGTGTAATGTAAGTGGCGCGTTTTATTTCGTACGCTGTAAAAGTTATCAACGATGTCTGATTGAAGGACCGAGTTGTGTACGGAATGTGTACTCAGATATGAAAATCTTGATATTTGTACGAATTTCTATGTTTTTTAATTTATTTTATAGAATAGCGGACAACGGAGCAGGTGGGTCTCCTATATGGTAAGAGAACACCGCCGCTCATTGACAACCACGCCACAGTCGGCGCATTTGTTGTGTTGCCAGCTTTTTGCCACTGAAGCAGTATTTATAAGACCCTGCGATATCCTCACTCCCTCAGTGAAACACAGTAGAAGCACCGTTTCTAGTACAACTAACATTTCACGTTAAGTATTCTGTGAGCACGTGTTATTACTTCGGACGAACCGGCCCAACTAGCACACGCATACGCATGACTCTCCCTCGGGTGATATATCTTAAATATTTAAGTGAAATCTATAACCTCAACCTTTCTTGATATGAATTGTTAATACCTATGCTATTCTTTATTTGATTCATAATTAAGGTGAGGCGATGACGTTGTTTTTCTCCAGCGATTCCGCGAAACGTCTTTAATTTCGCACGAACCCGCTTCGTATTCACCGCTCTCCATATTCGTTTCATTTATGCCGAGTTTTTGTATTGTCTATCCATTTCTGATGCGCTATTTTCGCCGACCATGACAGCCTCTCGTACTTTATATTCGATAAATATACTTTGTTTCTTTATGACATTTATTAATTTAATAACGGACATTATTTAAAATAAAAAATCAATAATTTAAATCTGCTAATTAGCGTAGTCTAGAATTAAGCCAGCAAAATTAAAAAGATCTTTAGTAGAAATTATTTTCTATAAATACATGCCAATTTATGTTAATGAAATATCGTTTATTAGATTTATTTATTATCTAGCAGACAATGGAGCCGGCAGGTCTCCTAATTTACAATCGCGCCACTATCCGTTTCGATTGTGTTGCCAGCTTTTGACGCCGCTTAAGCGCTATAATTTCATGAGCCTCTGAGCTTCACACACTCAACAAAACAATACAAGTACTGTTCGACGCTGGTACTCTGTATGCCCGTGATATCACATCGGACGAGTCGGCCCAAGTTGTGCATCAACATGCCTCTATTGAAAACTAATGAAGCATAAGTATTAGTCGTTTAGATTATATAGCAATTGTGGTTTTATAAAAATCATTTAGTCGAGGGATTATGTATATTAAGCTATAAGTTAAGAATTATATTCAAGTTCTCGCAAAATATGGAAAGGCGAAAAAACAAGTTGATCTATAGTTGTGAATGACAGTTTGTATTAATAAGCCAGTTTTAATAAAAAACTTCTTTACGACTTAATATGGAAGCTTATTTGCGTCTTAGTTCTTACCTTGTTGTAAGTCAGATATATCATAGTATCATTGTAATAAGTTGGCACCGTGCGTATAAAACTCAAACAAAGATATTAAAGAAAAAAATAACACATTTCAATGTAAAACGTACGTAATAATTTGCTTAGATGGTAGTAATGTCTTATTTCCACGAATGTCAAACATTTAGAGTATGTAGTTTGAGCTGATTGCCGTCTAACGCCCCGTGCAAAACATAAATACAGGCTGCACGCGAAGAGATTTTTTTGTTATAACTAAATTATTGTTAAACTTCATTTACATGCACTTATGTTCGTACAATTTCACCCGCGGGAGAGTCGAGCATATGCCGACGCACTAATTTGGCTGGCTAATTTGAAGCGATACCACGGGCTCATAGAACGCATAGCTTGAGAACGTAAGGGGCGGTGTTTTGCTATGGCGCGGTTGTCTATGCACGGCGGTTTTCTTTTACCATATAGGAGACCCGCCTGCTCCGTTGTTCGCTTTACTATAAAAATTATTAGTCCTGAATGTGCCTTAGTTAATTTTTTAATATAGGGAGTAAGAAAATATAGAAGTTTAATTATATAGAAAATAAATGCAAAAACTAGGATTCAAAGCGGCCCTAAGGCCAAAAGAAAACACCGCGTTGTCTCCATTATTTATCCAACTTAAAGTCACCTTAAAGATCGTATATTCAATAGGCTTTTTCCCGATTTTCCATAGCTGAACTTCTAAGCGATGTTGTTTTAGGGCGAGATCCCAAAGTTGGCAGCCCTAACTTGTCGTGAAGATAACGAGCCATAACATTTGCTCAAAGCCGAAACTAAAGTTGTATTGCGAGTAACTTATCAACGCTTCGCCGTAACCATCGCTGTTTTTGTGATCAACTTATTACAGATAATATTTGCGTTTCGAGATGTTTGTGCTTCATCTTGATTACTGTTTTAAAGAATGAACGTGATTCGTAATCTTTATGATAGTTACTAGGTGTATGAACTATTATGGAATTTCTGAACGCTGACCCATTAAACAAAAGCAACATTCATTTCATACAAAGGTATTGGGAATTTTGATGTATTTTTTTAAAATCATGTGGGATAGGGAGTTACACTCTAAGGCTCAAATTTTATACAGCAAACAAAGGAGCAGGTGGATCTCCTACATAGTAAGATATTATCGCCGCATATGGAAACCTTGCCACATTCCACACTTTTGTTACGTTGTCGGCTCTTTAAGCTGCATAACTTAACGGTATCCTCACTCGATCAGCTAAGAAGAATACACGCTGGTATTCTTTGACCCCTGGTATCAATCCGTACATGCCACAGGTAGAACAGTGTTAAAACACTCGTTCGGCCACTGTCAAGCCCTACCAGAGTCTGTAATAATTACCAATTAATTTTTATTCAGACTGGGGATTGAGTCCGGTAGCCAAAAACTCACGGTCGCTTACAAGACCGCTCGCCCACGAGACTCTTAACATTGTCAATTGTCGTTTCGTCTCTATTAATCCAGTGTAGGTAGGTAATACGAATCCAACATCTTGTCGTCGGGCGCGTAATGCACCGTGATTTACATCCCACCACTGAGCCGTTAATCTTATTACCGCTTTCAATAATATGAACCAGACAAATTTACAACAATCAAAAACTGACCTTTCTACCTACGATTTAGTTTATAGAGTTAAATGCGTGGATTATGAAGTAATTTCGTTGACTCTACCACTGGATCCCTCTTAGAGACGAAATATATTAGGGACATGCTTTTGTGTCATGTATAGAAGAGTTTTAAATTAGAATTTGTGTAATTTGTGATGATATGATTTTTTTTTTCTACCAATGCGAGGGACTACTGATCCAAATCAAAATGTATCTACTTTAACTTAGTATTTTTATGCTGGTATCTGTGAGGCCGCGGTGGAGGCAATACGAGCTGGTTCAATTAGTGCATCTGCATTTCTCCCACGGTTCAAAACGGAGTTAAGACATTCGCTCGGTAACTGTCCAGTCCTTCTAAAGACCGAGTAATATATAAACAGTTGTCTCTGATAATACAAAATTTTCAAAATGAACGTGTCGTAAGCGTGTAAAAGAGATTCCTATTCAGTGGGCACAGCCGCGGGCGGCGGTAATATACGATTGAAATTCGACATGTTATCCACTAAAACCTTCCAATAATAACATGTAAATGACCTTACCGGTGTTGGGAACAAAAGCTGATACAGTAAAGGGTTGCTTCCAGTGAGCTTGTAATTTGCATATATTTTTTCGTAATAATAACTTCCGTTTGCACGGATCGTGTCACGAACACGAAAAGAACTCCTTGTACACTGTTTGTAATAGCGCCGGATATTGAAAGTTAAGTGGATTACACAGGTGCGTGTGCGCGTCAGCTCCTGGGTTCGTTACCCGGAGTAACAATTTTTTTTTAATTAAACTTAAAGATTGTTCCCCTTACTTCGTAGTTAATTTAAAAATGCACTAATTAGTTCAAGTCCCACTTGGAACTGCAGGATCATCATCAGTTCCATATTAGATCAAGTTTTATTTCCGTAAATAAAGATATACAATTATCATGTGTGTTTGTTGCCTAATGCCTTGAAAATGGCTTAACATATATTTTTCATATGGCATGGCAAAATGCGTAAGTACTTACCTAAACTTTACCCCTTCTAAGATCAATATTCTCTATCTTTTAATATACATATTGAATACTATAGTGTATATGGTTAACGTTTGGAGCTAGTAAGCCCTTTCCGTAAGATAAGCCCATTTTAAAACAGTGGCCGTGATCAAAAATCCATCCCCGGAGGCCTTATTATTTATCTACTAGTCCTCAATTTATGTGTCCCCTGAGCCCCGCTTCATCTTACTAACTCATCTTTAATATTCAGCGATAATGGATGTGCCGTGCTCGTTTTCATAAGGCGCTGTAATAAGCCGCCTCATTTAATGCTTCATCAATAATTCATAGTGTATTAGTAGTTGTTAGGTTTTTTAAACGCTCAATCGGATGTTGCACGCACTTGTAAGATCACCGGTGTGTGTTAAAATACTTGATGTTTTATGGTACATGAATAAAGATTTATAATTTATTCAACTTTATTTGTCAAAACAGTGGCCAGGCAAGTGTTTGAACACAGTTTTACCTGTAGTAGATCAATTCTAATGCATTTATTGAGCCGGCTTATCGTAAGTGGTGCCAGGGGCAATAATCCCCTGGCACCACTGGCTCCTGGTACCTGGCAGTCAATAGACTACCAGCGTGAAATAGTGCTAGTGCCTACTGTGTTTCGCAAAGTGGATGAGGATATTGGAGGCCCTTGAAATTGCGCAGCTTAAGCGACTGTCATAACTGTGACAGTTGTATTGTAATATTATGTCGGGGCAAAATTATTTTCGTATTTTTCATAGAAATTAAAATGTTTTTTTAAAGTATTTTCATTTATTTATTTATAATATGTATGTGCCGTTTTGATCGATGACTTGTTGCCATCTTATGGGTAGTACCATGATTCCAATGCTGTAGAAATTTTTGATTAAAAAATCTGACAGGTAGTTTACACAGTGATCTCTTGAGGTTAACTCTATACTTCTTAAAGAGTTCTGAAGTGACCGAATCAGGTGGAAATCTGATGGAGCAAATGCATCAACACGTCCCAGCCTAACTCTCTCAATTTTTGCTGAGTGGCCAAAGATGAGTGTGTTCTGGCGTTGTCGTGGTGGAACACCACGCCCTTCCTGTTCACCAGCTCAGGCCGCCTTTTCTCAATGGCTTCTTTTAAACTCATCAGTTGCTGACAGTAGAGTTCAGAATCGATAGTTTTCCCCGGCGGCAAAAGCTCATAGTGGACGATTCCTTTAAAATCCCACCATACACACAGCATCACTTTGTTTCGAGTCAA
>DWCF01000246.1:0-54692 GCA_018230265.1 Delias oraia | reverse complement strand
TTAACAAAACTATTAAATAGTAATTTGATTCCTTTTCACCTAATTACTGCGTTTTTGCAATCACGTCGAAGACAAATCTGATTGAAAATATTGCACATTGCGTTTCGTTTCACTGATTTACCCCGGATCTATATAGCGTCATTACTTTCGCTCTTATAGAAAATGATGTTAATGAGAAAGAGATATAATACTTTAATAGCAGTCGTTTATCAAAACATCAGTTCCTTAATTAGTCGAATAGAATTATTTTTATAATACACAAGTATTATGATGATTGAAACAACACTTTTCTTTAAAACTAAACAAAATTAGGCTAAAAAGTTAGGATATATATATATATTAGTAGTAGTAGTAGTATTGTAGTACAGATCAGTAAATAGGAAACTAGGTACATATTATGTTCTCTAATATTTTATTCAATATTAGTGGCCCCGGCAGTCGACGTGCTCCCAGGTACATCGAACCTCTTCGCTAATACTTGAACTTTATGAAATGGCATTAAAGTTCAAATTGACTATTTTTTAATGTTTAATTGGCAATTTCTTAAAATATGTTTCTGCGTAAGAACCATCGTCGTATTTCAAGGAATATTCTAACAAAAGAATGAGCAAAATCGATTCAGCTTTTATAGAGATTAGCGATGTAGCGATTCATAAAAGCTAATATTTATTAAAATGCGTAGAAAAGTTCAGTTGATCAATGCAAAAATTGGATTTTTATTGAATTTGAACTTTTGTTCGGAGAACGCAGTGCATGAGTGCATTGTTAGTGTACAGATTTATTGAAGGAATAATTTATTGCAACATATCCCCTGTTTTTCGTTTCAACTCACTCAAAAGCATTATAATAAAGCTTTGTATAGAGTAAGTTAGGTGTAAATTGCATAGTGACGATCTTACAAACAGACATACAATTGAATTACTTATTTATATTTAAAATTCAAAGTAAATTACTTTTTACTATATGTTAAAAATAAATCAAAGAACTTTCTTTATATATATCTATCTATATTGCTTAAAAGAGGTACCTAATAGGAGATATGTCGCCATGATATTGATCTTTGGTTTAGTTAAGTCTGTGTTTGTTTTAATTAAAATTATGAATGGTTGGAGTAACATGTCTAATTATGATTTTGTATTATTCGGTTATATTTTTCTAATAACATTTCATTAGATAAGATTAAATTTTTTGTGTAGTATATTTTTAAAGTATATAGATCATACTATAGAAAATTTTCACCTATATACGTCTAGTGTATATTTATGTATATCATTGCTAAAGAGATTTTTATATAGAGAGTTCAATAATCACGAAACTCCAGTTCATAAGAGAAATTCCTTTGCGTATAAGATCCGTGGAAGACCAATTTTAATCTTCGACATACCTATTGACCTGAAAATGTAGATGAGAACCGTAAAAGAATTCATTTCTCTTACGTGACTCAAGTTTTTTACAAATTCTATATAGAATTTGGATATGATGTCATTTATTATGTCTTTTAAACACGGTCCAATGAATTTAAATTAAATAAAATTTTCATAGTGTTTCATGTTTTGTAAAGTATAGCGGACAACGCGCAGGTGGGTCTCCTATATGGTAAGAGACCACCGCCGCCCATTGACAACCGTACTATAATCCGCGCATTGTTTATATTGCCAGCTTTTTATGACACTTAACGGCTTTTTAACGGTGTCCGATATTCTCACTCATTCATAGAAACTCAGTACAAGTACCGTTTCACGCTGAGTATTCTGTGAGACCGTGGTATCAATCACTTTAATGTTAAATTTAATTCAAATTTATTATTTGTTTTAATAGTATGCGTGTTCTTTTACGTTTTAATTTTCATTAAATTGTAAATTTATTTATCCAATTTACTGCTTATTGTGAATTGAAAATAAAACATCGTTTCATCAACCCGTGCCTGCCGCATTACGTCGTGTTTGAGGCGTTCATTGAATCAACAGCCTTATTTTATTATTCAAAACAATACATCATTTCTCGGTTAAGGTAATATGATAAATATTTTTAAAAAGCAGTTATTATATATTTATAGACATACTAAAAATTTATATCACTAATAGCAAAAAATTATGGAAACTGCACACTTGCAAATAAAATCTCACAAAAACTGATGAAAACTTCAGAAGAAGAGCAGAGACTTTTTGTAACGGGTCTTAAATACAATTTAATCAATAATTATAACATTTCGATGTGTATTTATTTTGGCTTCGTTTCACTGTGTCTCGTGGTCTATAGATTGATTCAGGCGAATGGAGTAACATAAGAAACCCAAGCAAAATTACTGGTCCTATTTTAAATATAAGATGTATTACAAATTAAAAGTTAAAAAATCTTATTTAGTCAACCCGCCTGTAAACTCCTATTACTTTTATCACGGCGAACGTTTCGAGTTTCACCTTTTAAAGCAAAAAATATTTTTTATTTCGCACGTGGGACTCTAAAAAGACAATAAAAACCGTCAGTTTCGTCTTTATTTAAATAAATGTGATTCAAATTTAAACTTCCATGCAAGCGCGTTCAGGGAGCGAGGGTTTTAAGGTTTTCCATATGAATATTAAGTCGAAATTTTCTGTGCCAACAACCTGCCTTTGCATTGAAGAGATTTATTCATGCATATAATTTTGAATAGCAGACAACGGAACAGGCTGGTTTTCTATATGGTAAGAGAACACTGCCGCCCATAAACAAAAGCGCTACAGTCTTCGCATTGGTTGTGTTGCCGGATTTTTACGCCACTTAAGCGTACTTCGATAATCTCACTCACTCGCTCAGCAAAAGACAGTAGAGGCACCGTATCAAGTACAACTACTATTTCATGCTGAGAATTATGTGAGCCACTCAAGAGGAGCCGGTTCAATTGATGCGACAGTATATGCTTCAGCATGACTCCCCCACGTCTACGAATTAAGACACTTGCCTGGCCACTGTCAGGCCCTTCCATATATCGAAGAAATTATAAATTAAATTATAATTTATAATTGTCCAGATGAGGATTCGAACTCGATACCTCTCGGGTCATGATCGACTTAGCCATGAGGTTTTCAAAGATCACTTTCATTTTTTTATAACGTTATTTTTTAATCTGTTTATCAAAGTTATATTTATCGAAAATCACATATATCTTTCAAATCATAGAAGATTTAGTTGTACGAGTTATAATAATAAGAATGCGTACAAAAATATAAAAGAAAAAATATAAAACTCATTCAAATCCTTAGTCTATGTTGCCATAAGAAATGTTTTCAAATAAAGTAAAATTATTCTAAAATGTTATTAACTCTGAAATATAATAATATCTAAAGAAATAATAATTCTGGCAGAA
This sequence comes from Delias oraia, assembly GCA_018230265.1. NCBI lineage: Eukaryota > Metazoa > Arthropoda > Insecta > Lepidoptera > Pieridae > Delias > Delias oraia. The sequence continues at coordinate 51,346 of DWCF01000246.1, read as the reverse complement.
GACGAGAAAATATATAATTATACTTAATAAAATACTACCTACTTTAACTATGCGCGTCCTGCTAAGGATAATGAATTTCACTAATTAATGAGACTGGGAAAGTCGAACCCTAAAGAAAACTTTGCCATTACAATTAGGAATTTTCTCGTTCTGAAGTATTTTATTGTAATTTATTTTTAGGCTAGATTTTTTAGTTTTAGTACAGCTAAAATAGTTCCACTAAGGATTTATTATATAATTTTTTTTATCTACTGACTTAAGACAAAAAAATAAATCAAACGCGTGAATAAGGATATTTAAAATGCATATTAAGGAAAGTATTTCAAGTTGTAAATTACTTTTGTTTATTACTTATTTTATCTATTATTCTATATGAGTTTTACTAAATGAGATCCTTTCTTAAAGTGTTCAGTCTCGGTTTTGCAATAATATGTCCGCGGCAGAATATTTAAAACATTTATCAAGTAAAGCAGATATTATAATTAGTGGTATATTTATAAAAATTCTTTATATATAAAACTTCTTTATATATAAAACATTTTCATATTGAAATTTTATCATAAATTCTCAAAATATTGCTGAGTAAGGATCTGAGACTCATTCGTCAACTCAATTAAATTCAAATTGGGGAGACCGACGCTATATCATCTTGATAGACATCTCTCCCTTAGGGAGTGGCAGGATAACTCTATAACATAAATTATTTGCAAAGTTTTAAACTACAACTTTTTCTCTGTAGCGCTATTTAGTTCGTATAAGTTCAAAAAAACATTGTACTAGTGCCACGTTATGCATTATAATTTGATTAAAATTTCAAATACAAGAAAATATTGATTACAAATACTAATTTGACAAAAATACATTATTACTCTTAGAAAAGCTATGCTAAAAAATATGCTGATACACTAATTGAGTCGGATCTTCCCGTGGAATATCACGGACTTACGGAATGTCAACGTGATACAGTACTTACTTTGTTTCGCTGAACGTCAAGTTACAATACTTAGCAGTGTAAAAAGCCGGAAAAACATCCAGTACGCGGATTGTTCCGCGGTTGCTCATGGGTCCATATAGGTGACCCACTCGGTCCGTTGTCCGCTCTAGAACAAAAAATACTGTGTTTACAGAGCAACTACTAGTTTTTTAACAATTTAATATTAGATATTAATATCTGATATATATTTCTAAATTTAAACAAAAAAACACACTCCATATGAATTTTAAAAATAATTTGGACATGTGTTCTCAAACATCAAAAATTAGAACAAATTTTTAAAACTACATATTTTGTAGGTATACAGATGCGTAGATTATTAAACTTATGTTTAGTGAATTAAACAGATTTGTTAGCACAACTAAAGTTAGTAATTTACTATTGAGAACTTAATCTTATTTGCATTAACAAGGAATATCCTCGCTTTGACTCGTGTTAGGATTAAACCGACATGTGTGCCAAGTCTTATTAAGATGAGGCCATGTTCTCTTGAACTCTCGTGAACTATTTATTACTATACATCTTGCCAGACGCTTATACAAAATTACTTATCTTCTAAACAAAAGATATTACGTGTCTGTTGTTATAACAGGACAATAACAGAGACCCAACACATATTGATTTATATTAAAATGCAGGTTGCGCATATACCTTTACTCAATTACGAGAGCCATGCTGAAACATATGCTGACTGACTAATCCGACCAACTCGTCCGAAGTGGAACCACGGCCACACAATATCAGCTTTTATATTTTTTATGTTTAAAAAAAAAGAGTTAAATCTTTAGGCTTACCTTAGGAACTTAATTAAACAAAATAGTTTAATAAACATATTTTTGTGTAACTTATACGAGTTTCCATGTTTTTTTCCCGAATTACGATAAAGATTAACGTAATGGGTCCACAAGTACATTTCCCTGAGCTAATTTATCCTCTAATAAACAACCTAAATTCGCATTGCAATGTGTGTTGCCGTTCCTAATTTTCAATTGCAATTAAGCCAATGCAACACTGGCAATTAGTAGTAATTAAATGTGATCGTATTCAGTTAGTTGGCTACACAATCAAAATTGAATGCTAAATGCATTTTTGTTAAACTTGATATTATTTTTGTATTATTATTAATTTACATTACAGATTAATTATTTATAATACGGTTCTTAAATATATTTTAGGCTCATCATATGCAGGAATGCCTACTCATATTGTCTGCTTTATTTGTATAGTGAGGTCTATTTAAATAATCGATGTTTAACATTATGGTTTTGCTATAAATTGATAGTCGCGATAAACATTAATTCTCGGTAAAACTCCAAGCTCCGCCTCGACTGCGTTAAGCTATAAAGGCCAGTCTGGCCAACAGCGAGAAATCGATTAAAAATGTTATAAATTGTACCCTAACCATATTGTCTATTGTGTATAGTAATAAATTAATAGATTTCAGCTAAATATTAGAATGTATTCATAGGTTATGAAAATGAAACGTTGCAGTACTCAAAGTAATGGCTGTTTTATATGTATCAGGCAGCTTTCGGGGTGTCATCCTAACAAATTGAGACCTAAATCTCTTTTCTTTTTTTATGAGATAGCCAACTTCAGAGCAGGTAAGTCTCCTATATGGTAAGAGAACACCACCGCCCATAAGCAACCGCGCCCAATCCACGCATTGGTTTTGTTGCCAGCTTTTTACGCCGTCACTTTTTAAGGGCCTCCGATACTCATTCAATCTGCGAAACACAATACAAGTATTCTGTGAGCCCGTAGTATAAATAATTTTTTTTTGTTTTATTCATTGCCATTAATGTCATTAAAAAACCCGTTTATTGTGTTGTCTCCTATATGTAAAAAAGAATGTTGTGGCTGCAGTGTCTGAAAATGATTATCAAAGTAATTTCACGTACGCGATAGTTTTCATGGATTTAATTTATAGGTATTTATTTTAAGAATAATATTAGGCATTGACAGGAAAAACCAGTACTGAACAACGAACTTGGAGGTCCAAGGGAGAAGCCTATGTCCAGAAGTAGACGTCTTACGGCTGAAATGATGATGATTAGGTGTTGTATTTTGTAAAGGATTTAGATGTTTTGAAGTAAAGTATATTTTTTTTGTACTGTGTGCTTGTGTTGGAAATATTGTTCCTTATAACTGCCGTATAGAAGGAAACCACATTTTCTGTGTCATAAAAGGTTACATAAACGTTTATTGCTACGACACAGTGACATTACGTTTTTTCGAGCAGTTTCATAATCACGTTAAGATTAAAAATGTTTTTTTAATGTAGCGTCCAACGTTATGATTAAATTCGTCGCTGCTAGTGCACTATGAGATTAAAACTTTCACGTGGTTACTCAAACTTTTGATGAGCAAAAATTTGGTTATAGCTTTGGCATAGTTTCATTCAAAAATAAACATTTGACATGTAGTGTCTTAAAGATGATCCGGTGGATTGTCACTTACATAAATGTAAGGAAATTAATATTTCTTAATTTGAAATTTTCCACGCCTATAGACGAAAATACATATGTCATATTGTTTTTGTATTCTGAGTGATCTTATTACGTTATTACTAATAAGAGTGAATAATATGTTAATTATAAAATTATATTATATTTAATATAAAATAAAGTAATATTTATTAAAATTAAATATAATTGATATAAATATTAATATAATATATAATAATGTTATAATATACTTTTAATATTTTATTTCACTGTTAATATAGAAGAATAAAAATTAATGTCGCTTCTTTGTTAATATGTTTGTACTAATTTCATTGTGTGTAATACAGATATATAAGATATTTAGTTGTATTAAATAAATAAATACTCTGTTAACAGAGCAACAAGTTTATTCAATTAAATATATAAATTGGAGATAAAGATCTTATTAATTATATTTGTGCTAAATCTGTTCAAAATGTCATAACGGAAGTTCGTGACATCATCAATCTCGTGTAATGTATTTCCAAATATATAGAAAACTCCTTTATTTTTTCACCCGTGGAAGAGCCATTCTGAAGCCTATGGTGACGCACACATTGGGCCGGCACCTCCACAGGCTTATAGAATATTCAGCGTGAAATGGTAGTTGTATTTGAAACGGTACTTCTACTATGTTTCGCTGATATTGGAGGCCCTAAACAATCCTGCTAAAGCGGCATAAAAAGCCGATAATACCACCAATGTGCAGAATGTGGTGCGGTTGTCCATGGGCGGCGGCGTTCTCAACCATGTAGGAAATGTACCTGCTCCGTTGGCTGCTATAGCATAAAAATAAAAAAAAATTATGAAAGTTATAGTTTTTCTTTCACGGATGTCTGACGGATTTTGTCATCGCTGGTTTTGATTTTTATCATTTGAGTTTATGTTTACAGTTATTTGGAATAATTATTTATTTAGAATCATTAAATGATAACATCAATGCAACTGAATTAAAAGCTTTAAATAATGTTTATTTCGTTTTTACAGCTCAGTGTATGTTATTTTTATGTAGTTGTAAATGTTTTATAGAAAAAATTCTTTTGTTATAGAGAAAATTTGTTGCTGTTATAGAGAAATACCATTTAGTCATTGTTCATATTATATTTAACAGTTATTTATCATTGTATAGATATATCTAGAGAGAATAGAAAATGATATGTTATTATGTTGGAGATAGAATTAATTGGAAATATAAATGTCGTTTTTATTTATTTAATGTAATTTTACTTTTCATTTTTCGTCATCATATGCTTCAGCATGGCTCTCCCACGGGTGCGACAGTATTAACACACTCGCCCGGCCAGTGTCAAGCTCTTCCAGAGACCGAATAAATTATAAAATTAGTTATAATTTGTAATTGTCCGAACGGGGTTCCGAACCCGATGGCTCTCGCTTCATGGTACTTTTAAAACCATTTAGCTACGAGGCTCTCAAAGAAATTTAATTTATTTATAATTATATTCTTTACAATTTATATTCTTTGGAATGACCTTGACCTTTAAATTTAGTTTTAATGTGAATATTCTGCCGGTTATTAAAACATTTTCCAGTCCAATGTATGCGCGTGCTATTTTCACGCTTTGTCGTTAAAATTTGCGTGCTCACGACTTTTAATAAACATTTAGATGACACATAACCTATGGCTGTATGTAAAATTTGCAAATTAATCGTGTAAAGCAGCATTTATCATTTCTACAATGCAATAAATTATATAGTCTAGGTACTAAGCGCGACGTACACTTACTGTTTAGAAGTACAATAATATTGTATGTTTTTGGATTAATCACCATCATTTCTATAGAGCTCCTTCGGAGCTCCTTCAGAGCTCCATGCATATCTGTCTGAGGTGACCTGCATCCAGATCTTTTTTAAGATCGTCTATATTAAGTATAATACCTAAGTTGAATTCAATAATAGTTTTCACATGGAATGTGTAAGACACATAATCGCCAGAAGTGCTGCCACATATTTCATATTATTTATGAAGACGCGTTCGAAAGATACTTTGCCAGACATATTTTTAGGTTATTACATTTTCCGAGATAGTTATCTTCGAACACGCATAGATGTGGACGTGTTTGTAACTCTTCAAAATTATTAACATAACTTTTACTAGAACATTTAAGAAAATGTATAGCGCGCAATTGACAAGGCGGGTCTTCTCTGTAGAAAGAGATTACTGCCGCCCATGGACAACGCATTTTATGCCACTTGAGCGGTATAATTTCAAGGGCCTACGATATTCTGACTCATTTTTTGTCTACGGTCTTCTGTGAGCGCGTGGTATCATTTTGGACAAGCAGGCCCAATTTGTGCCTTACTATATACATGGTTCTCCCACGGATAAGAAACACTCGCTGGGCCACTCGCTGGAGTCCATCTAAAGGTCTAATAAATTAAGTTTTTAATTATACCGAGATTTGAAGCTGGTACCCTTGACTGCCTCGTTCAACAGTAGTATTTGAACGATATCTACATTGCGTGATCGTATTATCTCCTCCTTTATTCATAGAATAGCCGACCCGCGGGACTTGCACGTATGTTTAGATAAATACGGTACAAAATATTTATTAGAACTAGTTTCTTAACACAAATATTTTTTAGTCTACAGAAAATATATCTGAATAGTACCTATTATGAGCTTAATGATAGATTAACTAAAATCTTTTTGGTAATTTTCCCTCGTTGTTGACAGAATAATTACTTGTCAACTACAATAAGACAGATCATTTGAGGTTAACTGAGGTCTATAGATTTAATCCGATGGATTTAAGAATCGATCAGCCGTAGAAAGAAAAAATTTCATAGACATCTGCGATATGCCTCTGGGCGTTATAAAATATGAGATGTATATATGGATTTAGAATTATAAATCTGAAATAGTAATAGAAGATTTCTTTCTTACATCACCGTACAACCTTGTACTAAGCGAGGGGAAAGTACCAACCATTTTTAGCAGACTTTCACGCAAATAACAAGATAATTGTTGTTATTAACATAAATTTATTATTTAGATGAAATCACTATGAGTGTAATATTGATATCTCGGTCGTTCACGATTCCTGAAATAATTGACTGAAAGAAAGTGAAAATAATTGCAGCAGAGATGTTTAGAGTGTAGATAACGCAGCAACAATGTAATGATAAATATGATTTTTCTGTCATTGAATTACCGTGGTTACGCTGCGATGCAGTTGCCTCAGAGTTTGGAATGCTCGGCTAACTGATAGTTGAATGGAATATTTAATAATAATTCTTGTTTACAACAAACATTAAATTACAAAAATTAAATTACTTGCATAATTTCAAATAAAAATGATCGTAATCTCAAACAAACATGGTACTTAATACTCTAAATGGTTACACAATATGAGTGGGGATTCACAAATAATAGGCCTGAACACTGGTTATTATGATTTAAGAAATAGTTTAATGTTTTTTAATGATGGTACTTTAAAAGTAACGACATTCAAAGTGGCTTTCAGTGTCGGCAATCTAGATTCTAGAACATTTCAGTGAAACGCCAATGAAATCGCAAACGAATATAGTTCATGTATAAGAGTATCAGTTTGCTGCACTGAAAAAGTTATTTATGGACTTTTGAAGACAGTCTGAGTCATTAATATAGTATTTACAGCTATCAGTTTTCATATTATATACTTAGAAATTTTATACCTAATTGTTTTCTATGTTATAGCGGAGAACGGAGCAGGTGGGCCTCATATGGTAAGAGAACACCGCCGCCCATTTACTACCGCACCACAGTCCGCACATTTGTTGTGTCGTCGGCTTTTTTACGCCGCTTAGACGGCACTTTTAAGGGCCTCCGATATCCTCACTCACTCAGCGAAACACAGTACAAGTACCGTTTCAAGTAAAGCTATCATTTCACGCTGAGTATTCTGTAAAATACACATTTTATTCATAAAATACATCTATTACAATATTATACGATGTACATATATTTTGCTAAACTCATAGTTGGTTCGCAAATCTCTAAGGTAACATTTGTAACGAAAGTTTTGGCTAATGTGTTCAGAATCACTTTTATGAATTATACGCTGTAAAAATTGTATAATAATGAAATATAGGAAATAAATGCAACTAATTTCATTTAATCTCTTAACTTTACTTCCTTGTCGTACAATTTAGACCTAAACGTTCAATGGACAAAGTTGAGTACGCTTAAGATGTGCTTTCATCGTTTGAACTCGACTCAAAATCCCTTTTGTATTTCGTAATCAAAGACTACGGGAATAATTGAAAACACAAACGGTTCCTCGCTGATAATCTTGAGAAACGTTATACGCTTGTGCAAGTCTTCTGAAGTTGTAGTTAAGGGATGAAAAGAATCGTCCTATTAGGAAAACAAAAGAAATTCGCTATTATTTTAAAAGTCCGTTTATAAAAAAGAAGGTAGGTGTTTGATGGTTATCTTTTTATATATTACCGGTGGAAAACGAGCAGGAGGCTCACTTAAGGCAAGTCCAGCCCTTGCAGCCCCGCGGGTGCGTTGTCGGCCTTTAAGGAAAATGTACGTTTTTTCGTGAAGGTACCCAAGTCGTACTGGTTATAATATCCCCTATTATATTTAATTAACTTATCTGTAAATAATTGCAATAGGCTAGAGTTCACGAGATTTCATTGTTTCTGTATACAATAGTTTAATATAATTTACAATATAAATATTATAATTTAAATATTCTTTATTCGCGATTCTTGTAACTCTCTCTCACTAATTCTTATTCTGTTTCCCTTTTATTACGCATATTGTACTTTATACTTCTAGCATTATAATTATTATTTTGTATCTGTTAATCAGAGAATCAAGGCAAAACACGGCCATGATTGGGGGAGGCCTATGTCCAGATGTGGACTTCATAGGCTTGTGACGATGATGTTGAATCAGAGAATAGCGTTGTGGATTACATTATTATTAAGTTTGTACTAGTTAACTCTTATGTTTTAGTTTTATTATGTTACTTTTTATTATTCCATATTAAATAAATAAAACATATAGTATTTTTTTATCTGTTCATGGATACGAGTACCTATATTTAATTGCTTTCAGCGTAGCCTTCATACTGTTATTTTTATTAGGCAACTTTGAAAGGCGCAATAAGCGTGACCATAAAATATTAAAAATATGTTTTGTTTTTATTAAAATCGAGGGGACAAAAGACCGGACGTAATAAGCAGTCCTCCGTCGGTGGATACCACCAGCTCCTGCTGAGCCACGATTGCGTGGTTGACCTTTTAAATATAGGTACTGTCTTTCAAATAAATATTGACTTTTGACAAGTATGCGTATTACGAGTGAATTCGGTTTCTGCGACTTTCTAAACTTTAGCCAAAGTATGCAAAAGTTAACAAAATCGTTGAATTTTCGCCGTGTTCAATTTATTTATATAAATTCTGACATATAAAAGGAGTACTTAATGTGTTACGTTAATATTATAATATTACGTTACGTTAAAACAGTGTACACGCCCGATGTATAAACAAAGAAAGAATAACTAGAGGGGAACTTAATCAAATACGAACATTCAGATGAATCTTTTTATAATAAAATAAAGATCAGAACAATAGGAATAGACAGTGAACAAATGTAGACATACGTATGATTACCAATAGGTATACGAGTTTATTTGGCTAGTAGGTGATCAACCTTCTGAAGTCTTTTTTTATTAGTTATATATCGGATAACGTGGCAGGCGGGTTTTCTTGAGATTAAGAGATCCCAAGGGCAATCGCTCTATAATTCACGCTTTGGTTGTGTCCGGTTGTACGCCGCTTTAGGGGTATAACTTTATGGGCCTTCAATTTACTCACTCAACGATACATGCTGATATTCTGTGCGCCCGTAGCGCAAAATTTATGTAATTGCAAAATACGTACGTAATAATAAGGCATGTAATACGCAAGCGTATTATTTCTCTTAAGGGCTACATCTCGTGTTCTTACGAACACAATTTTTGCTTTCTTCTGCCGCGCAACAGTCGGCTAGGCAAGTGGGGCGAGAGCAATCAGGCCACGACGATCACTTCGCTAATGGTATAATGGAATCATTCCTTCCTCACTTACCATAATGTGTTCATTTCTATGTATTTATATTTGTTCACATATAGCCTGTAGTTTAGGCTTTACGTGCGTTATTATATAAAAGTTATAATATGTACATGAGAGAGCTAGGTTGATGTATTAATTGGGCCGGTGGTTTGAAATAGTACCACGGGCTCACAAAATACCAGCCAGCAACATTACTTGTACTGTGTAATAATATTCGTTTCGGTCCGCTCGTCCGAAGTGATACCATGTAAGCGGCCTAAAATGCCGGCAACACTACCAATGCGCGGACTGTGGTGCGGTTGTTCATGGGTTGTTCCTTACCATATAGGAGACCTACCTGCTCCGTTGTCCGATATAGAATGTAAAATATATTTTTTTTAAATCAGTAATGTCTTGTTGTCCGCTATATAATTTTAAAAATTAAAGGGTTTTTTGTACGACAAGGTGTTAAAACTGTCGTAAACTTGGTTGTTTACAAATGAATGCTCTTAATATTGTTTAACGGTGTCTTATAATTGTATTGCAGAGGTATCGGTGACGTATCGTCTCGGTCTACCCGTCATTACGGTGCCACTGCCGTCTCGCCGCGAGAAATGCCGCTTCACCCTTCGGCCCGTCTCTCAGACCGTCGGCGATTTATTAGAACAGGTGAGGAATTTTAGTAAAAACAATAAAAATGATAAGCGATTTTATAAACAGGAAGAGCTTCGTAGCTAAGTGATTTTATAAGCCTACTTTGTATCGAGAGGTACCGAGTTCGAATACCGGTCATTTATTATTTAATTTACAATTAATTCTTGTCTTAATATTGTCGCACCTGTGAGAGAGCCATGCTGATGCATATGCTAACGCAATAATTGGGCCGGCACGTCAGAAGTGATACCACAGCCTCACAGATAATCAGCGTGAACGGTGTTTGTACTCTTCTACTGTGCTTCGCTGATATCGGAGGCCCTTGAAAATGCCGCTTAAGCGGCGTAAAAGCACGCATTATAAACAATGCGCGGAATGTGGCGCGGTCGTTCATGGGCGTCTCTTACCATCCAGTCTACGCCCAGAAGACCCACCTGCTCCATTATCCGCTATGCCATAAAATAAAAAATAGAATTGTAATTTTTATAATTCTTAATACAGATGTGTAAATTTAACTAGATAATACTTCAGTCATACTACAAATGTAATGAGTTCTAAGGCAATATTTAATAAGCTGCCTGCGATTTCGACGTTAACAGCCCCAGTTCTGAATGTTAATGTTAACACACATATCATTAAAAAATTTAAATCCGGCTGAATTTTTTCACAGTTTTCCTTCATAAATATGCCGTTCATAAATGAGAGCGTTAGGAGATGGGAAAATTTTTAAATAAGTAAATTATAATTACAAAATATTTTGTACTGCTGCATAGCTTAAAAAAACTAAAAGATTCAATATTTTAAAATTTTCTAATAAAGCTTCACAAGTGTATGCTTTATAACTTTTATAATAGTATTAAATTATGTTTGCATGTAATTATGGCTTAAACAAGGTTACAGGAAATACCGCATTCAAGCATCGCTTTGTACTTTGCAGTAATACGAAGAAAACAGAATTTGAGATAATGGAGAGAGCATTATTTGAGTTATGTAAAATATATTTTAGCAAGTAATGACGCCATTGTGAAATTGTGGAGCAATAATTATTAATTTAATTTTCGATACAACAGCAAACTAATGATAATGAGCATCGGTGGCCCTGTGTTTCAGCTTATTAATAAAAAAGGATTTTATTGCTTTATGAAAGGTACAAAATGTGGGTCATTGTGAAGATTAAGGTCAAGTTCTTTTAATATTTTATTTACATCGTTAAATTTTAACACTTGTTACTTGCTTAAAAAGATTTGTTTACAATTATTGAAAAGGAATATAATTCAATAAAAACATTCTAAAAGAATACAATTATAAAAAAAGGTTTACTAAAAAAGTTTTTTTATACAAGTTATTTTAATATTTATTTATAAGTTACATAAGGTTTTTTCAAATACTTTTTTACCTTTGGTCTATTTGGAATAAATGTTGTAAACCAAATGTTTATGTAATTGTATATTAAATAAAGTAGGTTCTTATAACTTACGAACCGATGACAAAGCTGTGATAAAAATTATTGTTTTTATGGTATAGCGGACAATGGAGCAGGTCCTATATGGTAAGAGAACACCGCCGCCCATTAACAACGTGCCACAATCCGTGCATTACTTTTGTTGTCGGCTTATTAAGGGCCTCCGATATCGTCACTCACTCAGCGATACACTTTAAGTTCATGCTGAGTATTCTGTGAGCCCGTGGTATTACTTCAGACGAGTCAGCACAATTAATGCGTCAGAATATGCTTCAAAATAGCTCTCCCACGGGTGAATAAGTGATGTATTTATTTCTTAGTATATTAAAAAATTAGGTTCATATAACTTAAACAATGATGAGAAAGCTATGATAAAAAACGTTGTTTGCATATTAAATTATTTTAAAATCACTTGTTATTTCAGTTGAAAGCCGAAGACCGTGGCGTGGAACGGGCCGTGGCGATCGCAGCTGACGAGCGCGTTCGCATTGCATCCAGCGATACCGTCGAGGCATTGTTGGAGAATGATTTTCGACTAGTCATCAATGATACCGAATACTACGTGAAAAGTCCACCACAGGTAAGCTTCTATTTTTGCCCATCTTTTTGGATCTAGATGGTTCTTTATGAAATTTTATTACAATCAATTTATAAATGACTTGTGGTTTTTAGTTTTTTTTAATATGGAGACAAATGAGCTGGAAGTTTTGCTCTAGGACACGCGGTACTTCGCCCATAGACAACTTCAATTTCTCTCAGAATTTCAATATTTCTTGTTTTTGAAGTATCCTTAATAAACGGGATTGTTTGTTTTAAGTTTATTTTTATATTTGTTAGTTTATTATATTAAATTCCTTAAGTAATCGTTCGGTCCCTATAAAATATTAGATGTTACTGAAAAGGAAAATTATTTTATGATCCGTAAACATTCGGTCCATTATTTTAAAACAAAACTGCATTTAATTATCCACTTAATTTGATGCTTGACTAGCTGCTGTTTCAATCGTGTTTAACATTAATTGCATTTACATTAATCCTGTTATTACGATTACATTCTATTATTCAGGGAACATACTTGTAACTTATTGAGGTTTTGTGTACCGTTTCTTTTTTTTTCTTTACAATTGTAAATTTTGTAAGTGAGCTGGCCTGAATAACAAGATAAAGCTGAAATATCAATTATTATTAAAATTGCATGTCTACATAAGGCGTGTCTTAACCAGTATCTTCACTGAGGGAGAGTGACGCATAGTAATTGGGCTGACTCGTTACGAATGGCCCATCAAATACCAACATGAAAAGTACATGTACTGTATTTCGTTGCGTGAGGAAGCATTCTGGAAGAATACTAAGTTTTAAAAACGCCGATAGCGGTTGTCAAAATATATGTAAAAGAGCCGGGAACACCATTGCGCAAATTGTAGTGCTGTTGTCCATGAGCGGCAGTTATCCCGTTACAGATACATTTAAAAAATATGTAATATGTAATGTACATAAATATATATATATCAAATTTAATATATTTTTGCCCAGTTCTAATTAACGCTGCTTAGAAGCACTGGCTAGAAACTCATTTGAATATTCTTTATCCTATGTTTATTTTTAATTTCTGTTTGCCCATCATCTCTTATCACCACGAGACCTATTTACTTTGTATTCCGCATTATCTTAAAAATAATATTAATGTATTTTACAACACGCTTCTGATCTGTCCGAAATAATGAACTCAACATCATGAAATCATTATTATTTGAAAAAAAATATATAACATCTTATGAAACTTCAAAAATCAAGCTTCACGAAGGAAGCCAACTGTCAGTAAATTATTACAAAGAAAAGTAAGTTCAAACGTGATGGGAATATCGGGTTTAAGAAAATGATTGTTTACGGACAGGAAACTAGTTTCGGATTCTAATCAAAAGTTGTCGGCTGCAGTCGCTCCCGGAAATTATAACTCTGATCCCCAATTGATCTTCGCAATTTCCATTGATAATCTTTGTGTATCGTAAGTGTGTAAAGTCTGCTTATACATTTTAAACTGTGTTTCTTTAGTGGTTTAGCCCTTAAATCAGGGATTTTTAGACATTTGGTTCGACTATGACTTCGAAATGGTGCCAGCACAACTTTCTTCACATATAAATGAACCTACTACGAAGCTAGAGGTGTCGGGTTCAATTCCCGGTTCAAATATTTTTTTAATAATATAAGAAGGTTTTTGGAAGGGATTGACAGTGGGTGGGAGCGTGGGAGAGCCATGTTGAAACATAGACTGACGCACTAATTCGGCCGGTTCGTCCGCAGTGACATTCAGCGAATGCAATCGTGAAACAGTATGTAATGTGCTTCGCTGAGTGAGGATATACGAGAAAATTATACCGTTGAAGCGTCTAAAAAATCCGACAACACAACTAAATCACGGATTGTGGCGCCATTGTCCATGGTTGATCTCTTACGATAAAAGAGTCCCGACAGTTCTGTTGCCAAACGTTCACAAACTGTTCACAAACGCACTCAACTCATTTAAATAAGAATCAATAGTCCTATAATAATGTTATAATTAAGTTACTCTTCATATACAATTTATTTTGTGACAACTCTCGCACCACGCCTGGGTTTCTGTTTTAGTAGCGTTATACGATTGCTACAAAATAAATTATTTATATTGTTCAGTCAAGTGCATCTCACCGCTATATTATTTTTATAGCGCGTCTTATATCACGGAAGTTCAAAATTTCAGTCACGAATATTATTTTACATATATTTTCGTATATAGCCCGGCTGAATTCGTAGTGTTTAAATTTCTAATGAGCAGTATTTATTCAGATTTAAATATACAATTAAGTATTACATTGACGTAGGCAATTTAACAGAGCTTGTGACCTAGTCTTTTACTAATGATGTATATTAAGTTTCTTAAAATTCTAATAATGATTTCGGCGTGAGAGCGTAACGGACAAGCTTATATTACTCTATTCATAAGATATTTCATGATAAAATGACCTCTGTCAATTAAAATTAATTAAATTATTTTTAGACTTCGTGACATCAGTATTTAATCAAGTAAGTAGGACAATATAGCTTGCAATTAGGTTAAGTAGGGATTCATTTGAATGCTTTTAGATTATTTCAATGTCCTCATGCATAATTCAGTGTTTTACGAGCCATGTACACTATTATGAGCATATAAATTATACATACATGGCTGTAGAAAGTTAAAAACTAATTATCTAAGGTTAAATAAGCGTCCAAAAACCTAGGAGTGCTGAATGTGAAGAATCGTCAATTCACTTCTGGCCATCGCTTGCAATTTTAATAGCGCAAATTCGGCCTTATATAGAATGTTGTTCTCATCTCTGGGCGGGAGCGAGGAATACAAAGTTTCAAACGATGTTTGTTTGTTTCGTTCCACAACTCCGTGGAATCAGCTGCCTGAAGAGATATTTGCAAACTAAAACTTGGGAATCTTCAAGAGAAGGTTATACCTTCCTATCCCTAATAGGCCGGCAACGCACCCATGGACAGCACGGGCTGGTGGTGGCCATGATTGGAAGAAAGCTTGTGCTAGGTGAGCGTCCAGCTCAGTTGCCTCCCCATTTTCATAAAAAAGGTTATATAAAAGACTTACTCGATCACTGGCTTGATTATAGTCAACAAAATGCTTGAAGTCAAGGCCTTTTCAAACCACTAATGAAACTTTGTAGTCGTCTTTATTTCCTTTTTTCGTTTGAAAGCGCAATGGGCTTGGCCTCTAATGAGGTATTGTGGAGAAGGCCCGCTGAAATAATAATTATTTCAGCTGAATGAAGCCGTTCAGTTATTACTAGAAGGTTTTAAAATGTATTTTGAGCTTTCTTTTTTAAATTATGGGGCAACTGGGTCTCCTTGACGTTAACAGATCGTAGTCGCCCATAAGCAACCGCGACACTATATGCGCTTTGGTTGTGTTGTCGGCTTTTTACACATCTTATGCGGTATTACTTGATAAACCTACAGTCATTCAAGAAAACACAGTACAAATACTACACTTGTGTATTAGCAATATAGCAGGAGAAGTTTTAGTTTCCTTTGATTGTATTTTAGAGCGCCATGTTATATTTTTATGGTAACGTAAATGATCTTATTTAACTTTTATATCCTTATTTAACCCTTCGGAAAACCATGCTGTAGCGTATGCGGACGCATTAAATTGACCGGCTCGTCCGAAGTGATACAACGGGCTCACAGAATACTCAGCGTGAAACGGCACTGTGTTTCGCTGAGCGAGTGAGGATATCGTAGGCCTTTTAAAATGCCGCTTAGGTGGCGTAAAAAGCCGGCAACACAAACAATGCCCGGACAGTGGCGCGGTTGTTCATGGGCTGCGGTGTCTGCGGTCTCCTATATGGTAAGAGAACACTCTTACACTTACCATATAGGAGACCCACCTGCTCCGTAGTCCGCTCTACTATAAAAAATATATATCTTAACCATCTTTACACTCCCTTATTATAAATTGCAAATTTATTCTGATAGCATTTAGTCCTACTAATTTTCAGCATCGTCAAATAGTTTTCGGGATTTTTATGTTTCTTCAGCAAATACCAATTTGTTTTCAATTATATGGCTATGATTTTAGGTTAATATAGAATCACACATATTAAGAATTACTTAGAAAATATTTATTTATATTTTTTAAATCATTATAGAGCTCTAACGTAAGCTAACTAGTAAGACTTGGAATACCATATTAAGTTAAATGACTAGTAATATTAATTGGTCCAATATTGTTTGTGATACATTTGTCGATAGGAATAAAATTCTTTCGAAGAACCTAGAATTTGCTAGTTATAGGGTTTACTATTCCTAACAGATATATTTTAATTGTGCAGATAAATAGTGTAGCTATTAATTTCATTTAAATAAAGTTCTTGAGGATAGTGGCCACATTCCCATCTAATGTTCAGTGATCTGAAGACAAATGGGATGCATACTTGCCTAGTTAGTATGTATCTATTTAGTTATTTTCAATAATATTTCATGCGTATTCAAAAATGTAATACAGTCCCTTTCGAAATAAGTTAACAGAGGACCGTAATTAAATTTGTAAATTAGGCTGCGTGTAATCCGTTAAAATCTTATAAAATTTTATGAACTCGCGTTTCACACGGGAACACGCATTCGTTTGGAATTCATTCATTTCAACTCGTTTGTTTGGGGGATTTTGTTTGTTTAATTAATGGAGTTCTTACATTTATAACGTATATGGGGATGTTTTAAGTATTTTATCGTTTAATCTTACAAATACGTTTACCTTTTACTAAATATACCAACGATTTTAGTTTCGTTATAATTTAACGATCCTTCCAAATTCGTTAAAATATCAATATTTGCTTTTATATGATTCGGAAACGATGATGAGTATTCATCATATTATTATCTTCGCGACCAGACTCACAACGGTGAGTTACCGTCAGGGCCGGCCGCACAGGTGGACCTCTCTCTCGCGATGGCCCAAACCGAGGTTCATGTCTCAGGAGATTGCTATTCCCTTGCGCTATTCGCGGAAAATTTTTAAATTTTCGGCGATCCCTCCGCCCGTGTTAAGCTGTGCATCCCGCTCGAGCCAGCAGCGAGGTGCCATTTCCAAAAAAAAAAGGTTTTATCTGTAAAGAAAATTACCTGTAGAACATAAGCTACAAACTGTGAATCTGTAGTTATGAAGCCTCTTAACATCTTTAATACGATCCAACTACATCCTTATTATATTTATAAAAAAGATTTAACCATGTAGCAAATTGATAATAAGTGAACGATAATTATTCTAATACAAACGTCACATGCATCCGTCTATGAAAATCGATGTTGGCAAGTTGCCATTCGCAAAACTGCCTAACGAACTTAGTTAGGAGACAATTGTAAGAGCAATCGCAAATGATTTATTTTCGAGCTAGGAATTGTAACAATGGCATGTCGAGCGAGTCTTTGTAAACGAAGAAAACGAAGAAGTTCCCAATGCAAAGGAGGTTTGTTCCTATTGTTATCACATTATTCTTTTTTGGTTTTTCTTTATGGAATTTTTCTCTTTACTGCCTTTATTTTTATACGACTATATTGTTTGCTAAAATAATATAACAGATTATGTGATTATTTAGTTTTTCTTATTTAAACTATTCTTGTATGTATATATCTTGTGGCACTTGATAGACGAGAATAGAAAATAAATAATTCCGAAGAAAAAATGCGATATAGGTTTTGTATCTTATATGTTTCTATTAAGCAGTTGGTATATTTTTTAATATTTAACGAACACCCAAGTCAGCAACCATAGTAAGACATCACTGGCGCTGATGGACAACCGTACCACTTCCAACGCTTTGGTTGTGTTGCCGGCTTTCACGGCATAAGCGTTTTGACTTAGTAGGCCTCTGGTAGGCTTACTCAGCGACACAGTGCAAGTACTATTTTATGTTGGTTCTGTCAGACCGGTAGTAGTGGTAGTATCATTCCGGACGCACGGCTCTGCCACGGGTAAAAATCGCTATCCTATTAAACAAAATACATGTCTTGTAACAATTTTTCAGGAGCGATTAAGCACTGAAGAGATAACACGTCTTAGTGATGTGAGGAACCTGGTGAATCAGTTGTACGAAGCTCTCAATGTTCGCGATCACCAGATAAAGAAAGAGAGAGAATTGAGGGCGCAGCTGGAAAAGCTCTCAACTCAACTACAGCCTTTGGAGGAGGTGAGCACAACTCAATAAAACTCAGATGGACTTATCCGTTCGAAGGAGTTAATTGGTATATTAGTAAAATCTAAAGTTTTCAATTGTTTGCTATTTAGAAATCCTAAAGTGGACTTTGTTAGTTAGTGTCTAGTATTGGAATAGATATGTCCCGTGTATTTTAATTATATAGTACTTTTATTTCATTGTTTTTTTTATAGCGTTTGAGTCAAGCATTGGTACCCAAATCATGCTTAACACCACCACTAGAATGGCCAAAAATTACTTACTGTCTATAATATTAAGAAACAGGTGACGTTCCTGCGTTTGTGAAGTAGTAAGGGGAATCTCTGGATGTACTGAAATTTCTTGATAATTCTTTTAAAAATAGAAGGCTACGTTATTTGTGAGTAACATAGGGTATATATTAAACTAAAAAATGAAAAGGCCTTTTTGTGGTAAAAGGATTTGCACAAAAAGTTGAATGATAATATTTCTTACGAACGCTGTCTTCACGGTGACGGATATATGATTGAGATTGATAATGTCTATAAAAAGTCCGCGACAGAACATTTTTATACCTATATGACAAAATAACTTTTGCCGTAATAAAAATAATCGAAACCCCCGGAAGTACACCGTTTAAGCGGCGTAAAAAGCCAGCAACACAACCAAACCGCGGATTGCGGCGCGGTTGTCTATGGGCGGGCAGCGATGATCTCTTACCATACAGGAGACCCGCCTGCTCCGTTGTCCACTATACCATAACACCATATATGAATTAAAAAACTTCCAGAAACGCTTGTCGTTGGAACTGGAGACGACTCGTAAGACTTCACTACTTACTTGGGTGGGTCTAAGTCTGATGGGTGTGCAGTTTGGTGTCTTGGCCAGACTCACTTGGTGGGAGTACTCTTGGGATATCATGGAGCCTGTCACGTACTTCGTCACCTATGGAACTGCGATGGCGGCATATGCATACTTTGTTCTTACTAAACAGGTAATATAATGTAGTAAAATGTGAATTTGGGTTTTCTCTTCAAATATATATGTCGCAGTTGTTTGGTTGGATCCGCTGCTTAGCTATCTTGAATTTATTACTTAAAAAGTGAAATTTTAATATAGCGTAACCAAACTTATGTGAAATAAATTTTATATCCTTTTCAGGAGTACGTCTTGCCGGATGTGAAAGATAGGCAACATCTCCTCACACTGCACAAGAAAGCGAAAAAGATCGGTCTAGATATCAATCAGTATAATTACCTTAAGGATGAGGTAAGTAATTACCATATTACAATTAGATATACAATTTTGCTACGTGGATCTCTTACCATATATGTAGAAGATCCGCCTGCTCCATTGCCGGCTATTGGGTTTAAGCAAATTTTAGGGTTTTACAACCCATGGATTGCTGAGGGTAAATAATTGGACCCGGTAGGTTGCGTACCGGGCAGGGCGACGTCTGCCGGATCTATTAGTATGTTATATAATACAAATAAGATATACATTATTTAATGTTTTCAATACATTATTACATTAATCGCTGCTCATTGAAGTTGGAATGAAAATGCCAATTGAAAATTTATAATTTACAGGTTGATAAACTCCAAAAGGACTTAGCCAGGCTCCGAGATCCTCTGAACATCCATTTGCCTCCTCCTTTAAAGGAGGGAACCAAGCGATCGCCCCTCACGAAGATCAAAGATATGTTAGAAGAGACATCAAAGAAAATTAAAATCACGTAATAAAAGCGCACAACGTGTCAACAGACGCGTCTAGTATAAGTTTGTTGAATTTGACCTGCATTTTAATCGAAATGTATACTGTGTACTTTAACAAGTTTATTAAAACTAAAATATTCTTACCATCTAATAGTGCAGATATATATTATATATAATCATAGATTCTTTATATGTAAGATAATAATCTAGTCAAGGATAAATACTTTGATACAGTTATCCATAATTTAATTTATTTCTTTCATTCAAAATAGTCCGATTAACCAATCCCATGGCAACAGATGAGTTCCATTAGACGCTCAAAATTACTCAAAATACGCTGAGATAAAAATGAGTATTTTTGAGGAAGGCACCCAAGAATGTCGAAGCATGTAATTATAACAATTTTCCAAATAGATTAAAATAAAATGTCATAAATTTAAAATAATTTAAAATTCTAAATAAATCTATCCAACATAATATATATCTGCATTCTTATGTCATCTTTTATGAATATCATAAAAAGGTTATGTTTTTGAGGTATTACTTATTGTTAAAATTTACTTGACTTATTTTCATCGTAATACATTTATTTGGTTTTTATTTCGGAATAGTCCAATTTTATGAAAGTGCTTAACAGTTGACACAGTATACGTTGCTTCGATAGTAAGAGATTTTTGGACATTTTTCCCATTAAATACGTTGTTATTAGTTGTTTTTGAAATGAAGGCTCGCTATATTTAGTCATTCATAAAAAAAGCCTCAAAGAAGCTCATACCAACCTGTAATTACTAATTATAGGACTTATAAGCGAGAAATTATCTAAAATTATACTGCTTGTCTAAATTTCTTGTCTATTAACTCTGAATTAAACCAAAAATATCAAAAAGTTTAACCTAATTAATGACATTTTATAACGTTTGTCTAACTTATAACAGCGTTAATTAAACAAAAACGAGACCACATCATATTATCGGAACATACAGTAGTCATTAATTGTACATACCACAAAATATATGTCTTTTTTGGAGTCCCGTTATGTATCCGACTCGAAGGACCATTGCTTTCGTGTGCCGATACTAACATAGCGAAATTTTCTATTCAATAAGTTTTATTTGAATTATATGTGTATGATGATAAATCTTTTATATTCTAAATATTTTATTGCTTTACACAATATTATACTTAAAATTAAGGCCACTTTGTATTAATTAATATTAATAAGTGATCATATGTAGCCTGAATTAAAAATATTTTAATTTAATTACTGATCTGATATAGTTTAATCCGTGCCAAACATTTAACTTTCTATCTGAAAATCTACAATGAAATTCTAGCTGATATGTTTATATGAAAATGTTTATTTTTTATTATATTTTACGATATAAAATGAAGCTCATAATTAGTTACTATATTTTAATCATATTAAGTTGTACTCTAGTCTTTAGTAGAATATTAGTCTTACCGGATGCAGAATAATAACGGCATATGTTCCTTTGTTCGCTTGCCTATTTTTCATGTTCCAATTTATATTAAATATCTGATATTTTAGAAAAATATACTTTGTCGCACAAATACATACATAAAATATAAATTTTGTATAATTTTAAGATGTTAAATGATTATTTAGAGCTCAAATATAAATATAATTATTTACAATTTAAATGTAAGAATTTAAAAGGACGAATGATTTTTATCAGTGAAAGGTTAAAATACTAATAACTATTTGTTGATTTTTGTACTGGCGGATACACATCATCTGCAAGTAATACAAAGAAATAATTTAAAAAAAATATATTTTTATGATTTAAAAATTATCATTTATTAATAATTGATTTGTTTAACTTGAATATTCAGTTTAATATGATTTTTTCGGTAGATATTTCTTTATAGTATGAAATATTCTTCGGAAACATTTGTAAGTATTAAATTATAATGTAAAATATATATTTAGACCATGAATATGTATGTATAAAAAAAATTGTAAAGTCATGTTGCTAAATTTTCTCTCGAATCTAGCACACTTTTCTTATAAATATTCCTTTGCAGAATTGTGCTGCTTATGAAAATTTTTATTTCTATTATTAATCGTAGTTTTTATGTGTACTGATTTTTGATTTAATTAAATATAATTTATTTTTATTTTTTTTCATTTTACTAACATGTTATTTTACTAATTGATTTTTTTAGCAGATATGTATAGTTCAATTGGGAGAGCAACCTACTAAAAAATTTATTCGCTATATTTTAATTAACGTATATCACTTATAATCCCATAATTATTTTATTCTTTGTTATTTTTTTTACTACTGTATATTTTAGAAAATTGTATCATATCTAAACATATACACTATATACCTCTATATAGTGTCAAAATTGAAAACTATGTAAGTAAATAATTAAAACTATGTCTTTCACACATATTTGAAGGAAAATTTTCTTGCATCTATATGCTTTATTTTATATAATTCTAATATATGTATGTTCGCTTTTAAAAAAATATAGTCATAGCATAGGGTAAAGGCCGTAGGTTTAAAGAAGGCTGTGAAAATTAATGTGAATAATAGATTTCCAGGCTTTACAATAGCTTCAATCTTTATAACTTAAGATAAAATGCTAATATATGAGAAGTGAAAATCTTGCTTTAGGAAAAGTGAGTTGTATGGAAATTATTAAGAAAACAACCTAAAATTAATCTGATTGAATTTAAATATTTCAGTTGGAAGAAACAAAGTTATGTATACAATATGAGAAAAGGATTTATTGTTCCAAAAACAAAGCTTAGTTAAAAGTTCAGTTGAGGTTATCTTTTAATGACATTCTCATACAAACAGTTGTATATTTGTTGCATGTTCTAGCTGTTCTATGTAATATATTTAACTATAAACCAATGATAGTATATCTATTTAAATTGGATTTTTATGTTATTATCTCATAAATGGTGTTGAACTTTATATAAAAAGTTAGTTAAATTTATATTTTTAGTTATTTAGTTCAACTTCTATAATTTTAATTTACCTTGCTATGATATCCTTCTTGTAACATGTTTAAATATGGTTATGTATAAGTAATGTGAAGCCATATTTAATATGAATGCACATTATGTTAAATTAATTATAGAAAAGTAATATGTAAGTTATTTTACATTTCACTAATGTATATATATATATATATATACTAATTCACCAAATTACTTATTACGCAATATGACTATATTTTCAAAAGAACCCTAGTGATGTGGCTGTGTGTTTCGTAGCGTTAAAATTGAACCAATAAGTCATCAATCCACTGTGTTCTTAATAATCTGAAACATTCAATGAATATCTATTTATAGAATTTTGTATCTGTTTATTTTTATGAATTGAGCTTAACAAAAATATATATTTTGTATATATTTCTCTCATGCCCACTTATTAATATTTTGTTTCTCTCTCACTGTATTTTTTATTGTAAAAAACGAGGCTAACACTAATAAAAGATCTAATTAAATAAAGCTTATAAGTAAACTACTATGGGAGAGCCTCGCTGAAGCTCTAATGCTGACGCACTAATTGGGCCGGCTCAACCGAAGTGAATATTCAGGGTGAAACGGTACTTGTACTGTATTTCGCCATGTCAGTGAGGATATCGGAGGCCTATTAAAGTGCCGCTTAAGTCGTGTAACTGCGAAGTAATGATCCGGCAACACAACCAATGCGCGGACTGTGGCGCGGTTGCTCATGGGCGGCGATGTTTTCTCACTATATAGGAGAGCCACCTGCTCCGTTGTCCGCTATACAATAAATAAAACACTGTAATTACAATTTGTTTTTGCCATTTTGTAATGATTACAATGTTCTTTGTAAGGTTATATGCGAAATAACTTTGTGTATACGTGAAAGACTATCAATCAAAAACTATATGTACTAATTTTATAAATAATTTGTATATATTAGTAGCTACAGCACTTTGATATTCTATGTACCTAAGCTTCATATTGTGATTCGCTATTTTGGCCTTCTAGAGCTTCTACACTATATTTAGATATTAGGACAGAGCAAGGCTTCATTACATTTTTAATTTAAATAAATTTTATATTTAGTCTTTGAAATAATCAAGAACTTTATCTAGCCGCTGTAAAATATTTTACATGTTGGAGATAAAATTTGGGACTATGATGTCTATGGTATAGTTATAGAGAATAGAACCAGCCAATAAAAAATAAATAAAATGTTTCTTCTTTGTGTCATACAGTCAAAATTTTCTGATAAAGAATAATATTACAAAATAGCATGTCTTGCCCACAGACATGTTTGTCCATGATTATCTATGATGGCACCAGGCGGGGTTAGTTTGTTATCTATGGCTATACCGATGTTCCATAGAGCACAGAGTGGATGAAAGTCGTACCTTTTAAATTTATATGGTATAAATGTCTGTATGCGTAAATTATATTTTTTATAATATTCTAGGTTAAATCTACCAAAATTATTTAAATTTTATTGTAATAGGAATATGTTTATAAATATTTTTTTCTTAAGTGAAATGAAACTTGTTTACAAATTAAAAACTGTATTTTACACTTAAACACTAGACACTGTTCAATCTCGCATATTTATGTAGGCCTAATGATAATTAGTAATGTATTTCCTGTTTATTCACTAAAATTGCCAAATTATCCTTCCTATTTATAAAGTTTTTCTTATAAATTTGTTATTTCGCACAGTCTGTCTAATAAACTTGATTGCCGCTCTTGTTAAAACCTCTTCCCTGTTATAAAATATAAGATGTTGACTCTTAACAGACATTGCACAAGTTATTGCATACAATAGATTAAAAATAAAATCAAATTTATTAGATAGGCTATTAAAAAGGAGAAATATTTAACACAGTAATGGACAAACTCCTAAAATATATAAAATGACTTCTACGTAACACTAATTAAGATGTTCAGTACCAAATAACACGCGTTGTAAGTTTACGGATAATTTTCTACAACGTAGAATTGTCCATAAGCTAAAAACGCAATTTTGTTATCGCCAATCACTTTAGCAGAACAGATAAGTCATTGTTACTATTTTGCATTTTGTTAACAGTCGAGTTCGAATAAATTTTTCAGAAAAATCTAAAATTAGTTTCTATTATAACGGGCGCTAAACGTATTTATCGTTTTCGAGAGCTTCGGAGGGCGATAATGGCTTTGCGCCGAAGGGATAAAGATCGATACTTTGTACGTGTGCCCTGACAGATGATCCTGGCAGGATACCGAAATATTCACCCCCTATATTCCTAATAATCGTATTACCAGTCTTACTATTTATATTAAATCCTACAGCGTATTGCGGTTTACTTTTGTCACTGTCGTTTTCGTCTTCACTAATAAATGGCGCTTGAGAAGGTTTTAGCGGTACGTAAGGCTTCTTCGTCGGCCTAAAAGGTTTGCTGCTTGGACGCCAAGGTTTGCCTGCAAGTTGTAAGCATTACTAAGTTCTCTGTGCGCTTGCGCTGTGCTGTGCCGTTCGGTGTGGTGTAATAAAAACCAGTTGGGTTGTGAACAATAATTTATTGCGATTAAGCAATTATAAGTAATTCCAAGCTCTTTCGAGTGCGTTTGACTATTGTGATCTTGTTTTAATATTGAAATGTTCTTTCCTTACTAAAAGAACGTTTATGCAACATCAGTATCGGATGTATTGGTCAATTGTCTAACAAGATCATCAACTTGCTATTCATTCCGTGCTATTCATCACCTGTTCCTTTGATTGGTTTAGAGCTTCCGAAGGTGTTCTCTTCGTCAACGTAGCTTACGTCTTGATTCTCAGATTCGGGACTATAAGCCGGGGCTTGGCCGTAACTATTGGTTCCGCTGTTGGTATTTTCAGAACTATCGATCGTAGGCGGAGATGGATCTGGTCGGTCTTCAGATGATGGAAAAGGTGGTGGCTTCACGTGACCTGAAGCTGCCGTTCCATCCGGACCTAACATCAAAAAGTTTTAATTGCACGTCCTTTAATTTAGTAAATGTTTGAGTTGTCATCCCTAGTAGAAGTAACTCTTTTTTATGGCAACGATGGCAAACGAGGAGGCTCGCCTGCGATAGGCAGTTCTCTGCCCATGGACACCCTTAGCTTTTCAGGGCTACCGGTGCGTTGACGGCCGCAAAACATACTCAAAGAAGGATAATTTACGTACCTAAGATTTGGTTACGTTATATTATAGAGTTCTTACCTTTAAAGACATCATCTGTTCCTTCGTCGGTAGGTGCGAAAGCTGCCGGTGCTACTGATGCACTAACTGAGCTGACGTCATTGAATTCGGGGTCGTATTGACTAGGTATCGTTGGGAAGTAAGACGGAATGAATGGATCGTTGCTATTCTTCACTATCCGGTATCCTATGCCTGGGCCAGCTATGTAATGGACCGTCCTGTTAAATAAGTGAACAAAAAATACATTTAAATCTACGAAAACTGATAATAAGTAAAATATTTCGGAATATAGAACTTACGATACAATATTTTTATTTCCAGACCTACGATCTTATAGAAACTGGTTTAAATTAGGATAAAAATTAATAAATATATCTACAATAATTTAGTAAATACAGTACAGTGCAGTACAGTAATTTAATAAATATTACCTTTGAATCCCTTTGTCGTCCAGAAACGTGTATGAACCTCGGACGTTACCGTGTGAGTCACTCGTTTCGGTCCTTCGCTGATCAGGTCCAGCCGATATAAATCTTAAGTAAAATGTAATTGAAAGTAAATCATCATTTAAATATAATACTTTAAAAGGTTTGACTAACTGTTCTGATTAATTTACTGAAGGTAATATTCATTATTCGTAAATAGATGTTAAAATTATTTGCACTTTACTAATCAGTGTATTACTTAAATGAATGCATGTTAAAATACATTTTACTAAATAAAATGCAGTAAGTTCGTGTCTGAATAAGATAGAGCTAAATTGAAAAAGAATTTTTATAAGGAATGTATTTGAAAGTTTGAGATAGTATGCTATTACTACTAATGAAATATATGTAAGTTTTTGTTACCTATATGAACCGTCTAGCCCACGTTGTACTGCAGTTTTTCCTCTTGGGTTCTTTTCATTTCGAACTAAGGGTGCTCGATGGAAGGGCGATCCTATACCCCTGGGCGCATCAGGAAATGCCGAAGACACATGGAACCCGGTGTCTCTTCCGGCTATATAGGAAACGTCATGGCGTTCACCAACATCATCCACGAACGAGTAATGCCCTGAAAATGGATAAGCAACATCGATATAATATATTTTTTAATATATGATAGAAAAGTAAAATAATAAAAGGAATTTAGAAAAATAAGATATGTTTTATTTTAATAATAAATAATTGAAAATATATAAGCATATTCATAATTATTCTTTGTTTAGGCTTATCGTTTATTAAGAAGTCATATTTTTTGTATTATTAAAAAGAAAAGGCTTTAAAGTTATTTATTTTAAAATGTATGTATATTTTAACTAGAAAAAATCCATGCGTCTGTGAACAGTTTGGACATTTTTTACAGATTACTTTATAATATAATCAATTTCATACAATTGTACGTAAAGACGCTGCAAATATTATATTTTATTTTAGTATAGAAATATTACTACTACCATAAAAGTACCTTTAACATCGCCTCTGCTGTCAGCATTTTCATTCTTACTATACGTTCTTGTGTCGATTTTAAAGGAATAGCTGGGATCTTCATTTGGGTCAAAGTACGGGTCGTCTTTATTCCCAATAGGACCTCTTGGGCGTTGGTCAAGGTCGATCTTACGATGAACATTCGGTCCTTTGGCTCGGAAACTAAAACAAATACGTCATTTATTAAAGATCATGCCTATAAATTTTTAATTATATGCTTTTCTTTGTATAATGCCATAATCATTTCTGGATTGGTAGATTAAAAGACACTATCATCATCATCAGCCTCTCAAGTCCACTGCTGGACATAGGACAAAGACCTATTGCGATCTCGAGCGATCTGGGTCCAGCGGTTGCCCGCGTTCTTCATGAGATTGTAAAGACACTATAAAAACATACAATTTTACTATATTATACTGCTTATAATTAATATTAAAATACATTGTATTAGCATTAGTATGGACATTACATACAGTTAGTTACATACAGTAACTACAAGGATCAATATTTTATTTACTCAAGATTGTATAGCTTATACGGCATATAAAAATTTCAGTAAGGAAGTTATAAATCTTATTAAGCTTATAAATCGTGGGATAGTCGTCAATTGCCATTGTAATATTTTCCCATTGTAGGGAAATTAAGGAATTTTTAGTGTAATAATCAATTTTACAACTATAAATACTAAAAAATTATGAGAAACTTACCCCCTAGGTCCCGCAGTATAAATAGTTTCTTTCACTTCTTCGGTTCCTGGCTCTCTTGCCCCAAACCTACCACCTACCACCCCATTTGTATTCGCCTTCGCTATGTGGTAACTCGAACCTCGGTCTTTGTTTATATAACTAAAAATTAAGACATATTAACATTAAACAAAATATATTTGAAATCTATAGTGCAACTAACAATTTATAAATAATAAAAATAGTTAATAAATTTAAATATAGTATAATCTCCACGCAATAAATTTAAATTAGTTCACTAATTAAAAAAATCACATTAAAAAGTAAACCAACCCAAAATCAAAAGATCCGTCAGCATTTACATTATTAAAGTCACCATCGTTGGCTCTAGTTTTCGATGGTATTACTTGAGTCCTGACCACTACACACACACACAGAACACTGGCACACACAATCCAAGACATTATCACTTATTATCACGAATCAGTAACACATAATTACACACAGCTGGCTGGTTGATTGTGGACTATGAGGTTTCAAATCGAATTCTTCTTATATAGCTACCGTACAAAGTTATAAGCCGTGAAAATGACCGGACATCATTGTTATTAATACAAATCCTTTCTCCCACAGCCGAAGCTATAATTTTAATCCATCGAATCGTTAAAAGCTACATATATTTTTTGAGCATAAGATTTGTTATCAGATTATTTGTTATCATATGAATTTATGTATATTTTTAAGAGTAAAAATTCAAATATAAACTTCGAAATATAAGCCTGAAGTACATCAATTTTCATATGAATTCTTTCTTTGAAATCTTTTTTGTTTTTGTACACCATATGCATATGGGTGGTATTTTTATACATTACTGTGATTTGAACGCGATAATTGTTCACCCGGATAGAATAGATATAAAATATGATATATTTAGACAGAAAAACAGTAATATTTATATTTTTGCATGCTGAGTTTCGTGCTATTTCGTATAATATCTGGTTTATATTGTCTATAAATATTTCATCAAATCATATTGGTTTCTCAGGCATCTGATTCCACTAAAAAGGTATGTATAATGAGTTTTATTTAAGAAAAAGTCTAATGATCGTTAAATAAAAAACAGAATTGTGATGCTTATAAGAGAAAAAATATTTGATGCTTTAATTTTTTTTTTTACGTTCTATTATAATACACTCTTATGTTATAGAAATTAGGAAAGAAAACAATTACAATTGACAAACACCCATAACATGTTGGATTTCAAAATAAAGTTTATTAATTTTAGTTACATTATCATCATTTCAGCCGTAAGACGTCCACTGCTGGACATGTCCTCTCTATCGGACCTCCATACATACCTTTCAGTTACATATATACAAATAAATATTATTATGATAATAACACACAATTACAGAGAGATTGTAATTTGAGGGATATGGGTAAGCATTGTTTGGGTAAGAGATTCGAGCATGAAGAGAGAGGAATCACAATAAATCATTATTATTTATTTAGTTTATAATTTTATATCTTAACTGATATCATAGCTAGCTGTATGCACGGTCTTCATCGCGAAGATATAGCATAGATGAGGGCCACCGCATCCTCTATTCCGTCTTCTTCAGGAACAAGATGTTCTTGTTATTCTCGAAAGCTAATCATTGCTAATCGTGATCTACCATCTCCGTTCTAAATATATTATAAATTACAAACGTTTTCGTTTAATATAATTTAATTTATATATTTTTATAATAAATTTAATATTTTTATAAATTATTTAATAAATTTATTTTAATAGAAGATACTTTTAGAGATAATTATTTTCCAATAGAAAATATTATAAACTAAACATGACAACATATTTTGTTTAAATTAGGCATCATTTACCATTTGATCACTCTATTCAATAAATTTTATTACGCAGGAATCGACCCCAAAACCTCCCGAAATAAGCTTTGAATATTAGATAAAGGACTTATTTCGCTGGGTTTAAATGAGTAAAAAACTTTACAATTATATGAAATATATATAAAAGACTTTTCAATTAAAATATCTCTCATTCAGTAACATGTGAAGATTAACACAAAATTATATCATATTATAAAAAATATATAACAATACGTATTACAATTCTTTTAAAATAAGACTCATAATTTTTTTTCTTCCGGCGTTTGTATTCTACTTCCGCGTGTTGTCCCAAAGTCTGTAAAGCCTTGAAGATGCTTTACAATACTGCAATAAAAGCCTTTAATTAGTTGTAAATTCGCTGAAATTGTCGTTAATTATATTTTCTGGAAATTTTACTGTAAAAATAATTGAGTTTAAATTCATTTATGAAATAATTTTTCTATTCAATTCTTTAAATTTTGTATGTATTTACATATTACTGATTTCAGTTGTTTATTGACTGACATTAATAAAAACACTTTATTTTTAGTTATTTTACTCTTATTTAAGTAAAATGAAGGTTTCAATGCAAAATAACTCGTTGTCGTATAATAATAAAATAAGTTAGCTTATACAAATTTTCAAACATATTTAAAGGTAAGACGAGCCAAGCGTTACACTTAAAACTATTAAATATCAATATTTTTGAAACAGGATAAGATAAGTATGTATTATAATTGTAAATATATGAACATTATTGATTCTTTAGTTGTTAATTGATTTGCTATTTGTATGTATACTAGTGGAACTGAACAAGATCATAGAAATTTTTTATTTTAAGTGATGCGAGGATTGGAAAAAAATAACCATGAATCATTACTATAGAGACTTATGTTTCAATTACTAATCCATCAGGCCGTTAGAGCTGTTATATCCACGTAAAATATTAGTTAACTATCTCCGCTTTAACCTGTTATCAATAAATAAATATTTTTTGAAAAAGACACGAAATTCGTGATATTTTAATCAGAATAGTATGTTTCATTCCATTGAAACATTCCTTGTGCATTATTTTACTAAGCATAACTTATTACAGGGTGAATTTTCTGAAACTGCACAGGAAGTTTCATCGACAGCATTCCCTAAGGCTAGTCAAATTGATTACACAAGCCGGTATTAAAGAGGCCGTGTGTATCATAAGTCAATCAGGGGCGGAGGTCACTCCTACAATGGAGCTTCGAAGGGCATCTCGCATCTTTACGCTTGCTTGCGCCCTACACGCCGTATTGGATGGTTTTTGTATGGTATGATGATGGGTTTAATAACGTTGAAACTTGATAGGGCACCTTAAGGAAATCTATCCATTTTTGTTTACGTGCTGAAATCAAGGTGATCAAAATAACATGAAATGGTAGTTGTACTAAAAATGTTGCTTATACAGTGATTTGCTGAGTAAGTGAGGATATCGGAGGTCCTTAAGTGGAGTAAAAAGCCGGCAACACAACCAATGCGCGGACTGTGACGTGGTTGATCATGGGCGGCGGTGTTCTCTTATCATCTAGGAGACCCACCTGCTCCGTTGTCCGCTATACAAAATGTACGAACATTAAAGTAACAAATTAAAAAAGCTTACTCTTAAGTTTTTGAAAACATTATAACCTAAAAAAACGCCATTAAGGAAAATCCTAGTAGCTAGGATTTTCCTTAATGGAATATTATATAATAATAAAAATAATAATATAATAAATTCCTTAATAAATAACTTTCCGTAAAATACATAATATAAAATACAATTAATTAATCAAGATAGCTAAGAACAATAATAATGCGCACATGAAATGCAAACATACTCAATTGAATTTTAAATTATGTGAAGTAAAACCATCATCCGACTATTCCGTATTATCACATCTCGTTAATAAACCTGTGTAATTAACGAATATAGACATCTTATCTCATAACACAATTGAATTTAGTAAATATATACAATCCTGAGGTCGTGGGATACGGTACAGACGGAGATTGCGATCGCCAATTTTGTTCTTGCTTTATGGTTTATAAGCAGGAAGCGTCATAATTTGTAGCTGTTTTGTACATTTATAGAAAAAACTTTTTTAATGTTGAGCGAGCAACTGAGTAGGTGGGTATTCTCTATGTAAGTGTGTCCGAACCTTTTATTCGCGATCACTGGGGATCTGCGGTGTCATCTCTGGATCTTATATAAATTCTAATGATAACGAAAATATATAAATACCTTAGCCTTTTTGGTTATTTTATTAAGGCGTCCGTGAAAACTATCCTTGAATCTCTAAGGTTCCGTGGCTGAAATTTGTTGGGAATAGCTCTTCTATGGTAAGAGATAATTTTTTTTGGTTATGTTGCTTGTTTTTACGCCGCTAAAACGGCATAATTACAAGGGTCTTCGATATACTCAGTAAAACAACGAAACAGTGGAAGTGGGCACTCTTTTTTCCTGCTAGTATTCCGTGAGCCCAAATCAGTGCAATTAAGGATATAATATATGCTTGAACGTGGCTTTCCTACGTGTAAGGCAAATAATTATTTTTGTATAATTGGTTTCTCATACATCTGTTGAGTGCTTTAAACATTTTTTCTGCGTGTGTTGGGATCTGATGAGAAAAGATTATATTCGGTGTGCAGAACCTCTTTGAAGATTATGTGACATAGTGAATTTCTTATGTAATGTATTGTACATTTTCTTAAATAAATAAATTAAAAAATGGCCACCGTCAAGGCCTTCTAATTATAGAAGAATTATTTAATTTTATTCGTACTGAGGGTACGAGGATGTCAGTATTCTGTGACTCATGGTATCACTTCGTACAAGGTGGCGCAATTAATTGGTCAGAATATATTTCAGCATGGCTCTCTCACGGGTAAAACACTCGCCCTGCCATTATCAAACCCCTCCAAAGACTATTATTAATAGTATTTTTACATTTTTATTTGCAACAGGGATCGAACCCGATACCTCCCGCTTCATCGTAGGCTTATAAGACCACCTACCTACGAAGCTCTTATAATTTTATCCATTGTACAGCTACGAAGAGCTTAAAGATATCTTTGTGGTCTTGTAGGTATTTTACATAGATTTTTATTTTAAAGTATACAA
The DNA here is from genome assembly GCA_018230265.1 of Delias oraia. Taxonomy (NCBI): domain Eukaryota; kingdom Metazoa; phylum Arthropoda; class Insecta; order Lepidoptera; family Pieridae; genus Delias; species Delias oraia. The sequence goes on along the minus strand of DWCF01000246.1, from coordinate 17,931 downwards.
ATGGTACCTTATTTTACATTTTTGTGGATATATTGACGATGGAATACATATTTTTTGTAATTATTAATGTCATGAAGTCCATATTAGCAGTTTGAATTAAAATATCTATGTTTTTGTTTCTAATTTTATTAGTTTTATTTACTACGACGTTGTACATACATCTCCTTAAAACTTTTTACGCCTTTAGAATTTAAATAGCAAAGAATTGGCAATGCTTGATAAAATAAATCCTTCTAAAACGACGGCAGGTACAGTTCGTTACAGCGCAAATTTAATTCAAAAATGAAATTGTCTGTTTTTTATATTCATAGCTTACAACGGAGCAGGAGGGTATCCTATATGGTAAGAGAACACCGCCGCCCATGAACAACCGCGCCACAGTCCGCGCATCGGTTTGTTGCCAGCTTTTTACGCCGCTTAAATGGCATTTTTAAGGACTTCCGAAATCCTCACCAACTCTGCGAAACACAGCACAAGTATCGTTTCACGCTGAGTGTTCTGTGAGCCCGTGGTATCACTTCGGAGGAGCCAGCCCAATTAATGCGTCTGTATATGCTTCAGCGTGGCTCTCCCACGGGTGCAAACTTTCATTTCATTAAGGAGTTTATGCGTAAGGTTAAAAAAACTCAATGCATAGAATTATGTATATTTACAGTTTATTAAAGATATTAATACTATCAGTTCATTACAAAGCTTATACATATTTTGTTACTTAAACTTTGAAAGTAATCCTAGGTTATTGAGCATCTCAATTTAGTAATATTATCACTTCATTAAACAACTAACACCAGATAATTTATTATATATTTTCTTTGTTAATAACCTAAACTAATTGTTCTTCAAGTACAAAAGTGTGGTAACTATTTAGGAAACAGCTAATTTTCGAAGACAGAAACACATTTTTAATTCAGAAGATTATAAGCGTTCCATATTTAAGGACAGTGTCTTAAAGTAAAACACATAAACTTAGTTAATTTTTTTCAAAATAGTTACAATTTAATAAAATTCATCATTTTGAATGCCTAATCTGATGAAATCTAAATGTAATTTTTACACCTATTTACAAACGAAACCAAATTAAAACTTGGTTTTTTACGTTTCTTTTGGTAACTGAACTTAGATCTTTAAAGCTCAAAATATATTATTGGAGATGGCTATAATTTTAGCTCTACCTTTTTTTGTATATTTTTTCTTATTTTGAAATGTCTATTTAATTAACATCTAAGTTGTGTAGTTTAAATTCCAGAAGTGCCACAATATTCGCCTATTCTGTCCGAGATGCACTCGAAAATGTCGAAAGAGATGTCACAGTTAAGTCCGTTATCTGAAACAAGAGATTGCACATTTTTAATGAAATATTTAGTCTTAACAAATTAAACGACTTGGGGATCTTCAAGAAAAGAGCATACATATTCCTTAAAGGCCGGCAACGCATCCGTGGCTCTGAAAGGTTGTCCATGGGTGGAGGATCGTTTGCCCTAGGTGAGCCTACTGCTCGTTTGCCACCGTTATTATAAAGAATATATTAGAAAACCAAGTTAATAAATCATTTTCACAATACTCCCTCTGACAAAAATCAAAGAAAAAAGTTTCAAACGCTAAGCTTTTGAGATACAGACAATAAATGCGTTATGTATAAATAGGTTTTATACATATAATATGTATTATTATTATTATTATATTATATTATTAGTATTCATCAATTTTAGGGAAAAATTTATCCCAATATAGTTCAAAAAAATATTTTGTTTGCTCCATGTTTCAAATGTAAATTTTTTACATACCCATAGGGACAGATCTAGAGAATTTGTCATGGTTACGCATGAGGCATTCCCGTGAAGCCTCCAAAACTGTCATGAAATAGCCTCGTTCATTCACACCATCGGAATATAGACCAACCAGGCCCTCTAGCGTAGGAAATCCGAAACCATCCACCTGAAAAAATTATGTAATATTGACTTTACCTCTTTCATGAAAGATTTTGTATAACAGACTATGAGATTTTGAGCACAGTTAATATGTTTAATATTTATTATACTATTTCTATTTATATGTATGTAATTTTTTAAGGTATAGCGGACAACGGAGCAGATGGTTCTCATATATCAATCACTCAGCGAAACACAGTGGAAGCACAACTGTCGTTGCATGCTGAGTATTCTGTGTGCACATGGTATCAAAAAGGAAAACATATACCTCTTTTACCCCGTGATATTTTGACGGTTCTTAATAGTGGCAGCTTCTTATAACATTACTTGTATATTTTTATGTTGTAGTTATTATATTAGTATGTTACTATATTTTGGTATTAGAAATTGTTAGAAATATGTTATAGTCTGAAAGAGTGTATTGTAGATAAAAAATAGTTAAAATAGTTGATATCTTTTTAAATAGACCGTTTAAACACTGGGCCGAAGTAAATGCGGGCAGATTCTGGATAAGAGCCACAGAAAAGATACTTATGGAGAGAATAAGAGTATCTTTTATAGTTACAATACATTAAGTTATTATTAATTCATTGGCACCAAGTCAGCTTTTCTTGTTATTATATAGCGGACTATGGGAAAGGCGTGGAAGAGATCACCACTGGCCACGGACTACCGCATCGAAATCTGCTGTTTGGTTGTGTTGCACGTTTTTTAACCATTTAAGCGGTATATTTTAAGCCACCGTTATCTTCACTTATTATTGCAAACACTTTCAAAGTGTTACTTAATTCTATCAACCTGTGGCCTCCTGATAAGCAGACATAATTAGTGCATCAGCATATACTACATGGTTTGTTTCACGTTATTAGTTAAGGCTATTAAACTCTTTTAAACACTAAAAAGCAGACACATAATATCAGCCAATAAAGGTGCACGCAGTTAGCAATTTCAATTAAAAATAACAATTCAAAGAGGCCATTGGGATGTACTCGGTTTTATGATAGTGCGTCATAAATATGAAATTAAGTTAATTGCTTAGTTGCGTGTAAAATAAATTGGGTCAAAACTGCATAACTCTCTTTACGAACGTTGAACTCTTTTATATGGATTCATCTCGGCCGCCTTCATTCTGTAGGCTTAACATTTTTTTATTTTTTTATTTTATTGCAGACACCGGAGCAGGTAGATCTCCTATATTGTAAGAGAACACCGCCACCCATGAACAACCGCGCCAAAGTCTGCGCATTGGTTGTGTTGTCAGCTTTTTACGCCGCTTAAGCCGCACTTTTAAGGGCCTCAGATATCCCCACTCACTCTACGAAACACAATATAAGTACCGTTTCTCGCTGAGTCTTTTGTGAGCCCGTGGTATCACTTCGGACGAGCCGGCTCAATTTGTGCGTCTGGTTATGCTTCAGCGTGGCTCTACCACGGGTGAAAAGTAAAAAAACATTTTTATATTTATTGAAAATGGAATAAATGAAAAAGAAGTTTCATGGCAGGTTAGTCTCTGCATATATCTTGGAGAATTAGTCTAATATAAACTAATTAGATCCATATAATAAAAATTATTTATTTATGAAAATGAGTATTTAAAATATAATCAAGAAACCCCCATTGAAATGAATTACTATAGCCAAACTAATACGACTTGCAGACGGGGATCTGCAGATGCAAATGGGTACCTTTCTCTAAAGGGCCGATAACGCTCGCGGGCACAGCAAGGGATGGAGTGTTCATGGGCGGAAGACAGCTTATTTTAAGAGAGCCACCTTTAAGTTTGCCTTCTAATTTTCTTAAAAAATTAATAAATCAACTTATTTAATTGAAACTAATGTGAGAAGTAAGAATTTAACTAAATATCTTCAGATTTATATTAAAAACGCTCTTAAAACATGGATACCAACATAACATAACTTGATTTTCTTTCTAAGTCTATTTTTAGGAACAAATTGGAGCAATCATTAACAGACGAACAGCTATAAAATACTAAAGATTTTTTTGCAATCTGTCGGTTAACTTGCTCTGGTTTATGGTGTTCATAAAACTTAATTTTAATACCGAGAAATACTTACTTTAAACCGTGGTTTTGTCGTGGTAATAAATATATGCTGTCTGCATATTCTATGCTGTCTAAATATTTAAAAAAATATTTACAAAAACTCTTCCCTGTGGGAGAGCCATGCTGAAACATATGTGGACGCACTAATTTGGCCGGCTCGTCCGAAGTGTAACCACGGGCTCACATAATACTGAACATGAAATTCAGTCATGTCAAAACTCAGTCGTAAAACTGATTGAGGATATCGGAGCCCTTAAAAATGCTGCATAAGCGTTGTAAAAAGCCGGCAACACAACCAATGCACGAATGGCGCGGTTGTCCATGGGCGGCGGTGTTCTCTTACCATATAGAAGGCCCAACTGCACCATTGTAAGCTAAATTATATAAAAACAGAAGTTTTCATTTTTTAAATTCAATTTACGCTGTAACGAAATGTAGCTGCCGTCGTATTAGAAGGAGTGTTAATACATTTAAGACATTCAGTGTTTTACAAACAATCATAATCCCTTCTATCAGTTTTGTATTCTTTTTGATTAATAGATGTGAAGTTAGGATTATTATTAACATAAACTTCAGACTTCGCTTTCATAATGAACTTTTAGGCAGCATTAACGTTTTAGCAGAATAATAATTGAGCAACACCTAAATGATTCAACTTGTACCCCACAATAATCACATAATATAACCTCAAAATACTAATAATATCCTACATTACAAACAAAAATTTTTCACTTCTGACGCTTGGATTACCCGTTTAGTTTACCAGTTCTTTAGTTACGCAGGCAATTTTTAAAAAAGCCTCAATTTAAAAAGGCAAACTATTTTTTCTAATTTGTGTTTATTTTTATATTGTATAGGTAGCGACAGAACAGGCTTATCTCTTCTATTGTAAGAAATCAACGCCGTCCATGTAAAACAGCAACATAGTAGCAATGTTCTATAGTCGTGTTTCTCGATTTTTACAGTTTAAGCAAAATTATAGGCCACGAGATAAATTATTTATTTGTATTTCTCGCTAAAGCAAATAAACTATCTCAACTATTTTCACAATGAATTGTTTTTAAGCGTATCCCGCAACTCATGCCATGATTTCTAGAGATACACCATAAATACCATTAACTTACAATACAAAGTGAAACCGAGCTGATTCCCATTACAGATGAAACGGTTAGATAAACCTTACTATCATGTTAAACATTTCTTGCGTAAAAAATAAAACAAATTCAATACTTACTGCTTTCACTTTGCGGTATACACACTGCAGCAAACACTGGAATTAGAGAAAAAATGTAACTTTTGTGTAATAAATAAAATAATTTATAAAACATTAACTTAAAAATACGTGTTTTATATTAAATAAAATGAAAACTAGTGAACATATAAGTTTTAACAGATTTACCATTAAAAAACTGAAAAGTTTATTACATATAAGGAATTAATTTTAGTTTAAAAATATTTCACCACAAAGTTTTTCGATATCTTATGTATCACAAGTAATTTTCTCAACATTTTCCATTCAATATCAGTGGCAAATTAATGAAAAAATATATTTTATTAGAAACTTTAAAAAATTAGAACATTTAAAAAGACGTGCCTAGATTAACATATGATTGGAGTTTGCCCCACCTATTTATGCAGTGTTGGCAACCATAAATAAAAAATAAATGAAAAGTTTAGATTTAATACAAGTGGAGCGTTTTAGAATAGTATAACGTCTCTATTACTTTAACACACTGAATAAAAAGATTAAAAGATTAGCGGCCGTAATTAAAAAAATTAATACAAAACATGATCAGAATAATATTTTAACTTTACTTTATTTTAATAATAAATATTCTATATTATAGAAATTATTTCTATATATACTATACTATATGAATTAATTATTGATTTGATTGCTTAAAATGCTTACCCCGGCAATTCTCTTTTCATCATGTGTAAAAGGCACCTCTCTCTTGTTCCGTCGCCGCTCCGCTGGCATTGTATGCTCTTCTTTAATAACATCTAGAGCTTCTGAAATTTTATTATGCTTTCTTAGTACACACACAGAGATATTTTATTGTCTTTACGTGCATTATATTGTACATATGGTCCTAAGTTTGACTTAATAACAAAGTAGGTTTGTTGCTGGTGGAATAGTCTTATAAGCTATCGTGTCATCAAGAGTATCGGATTCCATTCCCGGGTTTTGGAAAGATTTGAAAGTGTCTGGGCGAATGTCATAACACTGTCACCACCTTGTAAAAGCCACGCTAAGCATATATTGATTCAATAAGTAAGCCGGCTCCTACCAAAGATCCATTAATTTTATAATATTTATGTGGTGAAAATATCCGACAATACCATCAAATCGCTTATTGTAACACGGTTGTCCATAGGCATTAACATCGTTTCTATCATAGGCGAAGTAAGGTGGGACACTAAGTAATTTTTCAAGTATAATTTTACATTTAAATATTAAAATATTTTAAGATCCTCGTAGCTTAACGGTTTTAAAAGTGTGCCATGAAATGAGAGGTATCGGTTTCGAATCCCGGTCCGGACAATTATAATTTAATTATTAATTTATTCGATCTCTGGAAGGGCTTCACAGTGGCCGGGCCAGTGCCTTAATACTGTCGCACCTGTGAGAGCCATGCTGACGCACTAATTAGGCCGGCTCGTTCAAAGTGATACCACGGGCTCACAGAACACTCAGCGTGAAACGGTATTTGTACTGTGTTTCGCAAAGTGAGTGAGGATATTGGAGGCCGTTAAAATTGCCGCTGAAGCGTAAAATGCCGGCAACAAACCAATGCGCGGAATGTGGCGCGGTTGTTCATGGGCCGCGGTGTTATCTTACCATATAGGAGATCCACCTGCTCGTTGTCCGCTATAGTATAAAAAAATCATTGTTCGATCCAAAAACAGTGAAGTACCAAAACATAAAATGCATGCGTCTTGTCGTGGGCCACTTATCTTAGGTGAGCCTCCAGCTCGTTTACCTCCGTTTTTTATAAAAATAAGAAATACTTAATTTCCCTTCCCACAAGAGACGCGATTATAAAAACATTAATTGCGAACGACTATTCTCGAACCACGCTTGAGAAAGAGCGTTTCTGCACACCGCGCTATTGAACCATTTCGATGTTGCACACAGCAAGCCAAATATGTAGGATTTATGAAATGAAATACTCGTAACGTGCAGGCCATTACGATATATTTCTCAGTAAATTAATATTACTTTAGTGTCGTTTGATATTGGAACACGTTTTGCCTGGCGATTTATATAACAACGTCTTAAATATTCTGTCACTGTTTTGCAAAGGTGCATTTTTGTTGACAAAACTCTAAGAAACGTGCTGTTTTAAGTAAAATACTCTGATTTTTTTATCAACTTCTGTCTCTAATCAGAGTCTTTAATAGTACCCAATCCCAAAATCCCCTTCGCAAAAAGAGAATGTGTTTATACATTTCTTCACAAAAAAGGCAAAGTAGTTAAAAAAATATTTTGACTTTTCAAAACATGTTGAGGTCGCATTATTTTTAAAAACAAATTTCTTTAAAACAAGATAGGGATTTAATTATATTATTAACAAACTTTAGCATATAAATTACTTAAAGTAAAATTTCATATACATATACGTCAGGTGTAATCAAATATGAAAATTCACCAGTTGGTTAACTGTTTATCGCCATACATAATGCCGTTATACAGGTGATAATTTTGGCGCAACATTAACGTAATGATGGGTTATTACATAAGATAATTATTGTCTAATTTGCAGAGAATATTTAACCTTTCATTTTTTTGAGTGCAATGGTCTTAAGCTTGTTCATAAGCTTGTGTATTGTGGTTGACGCAATAAAATTATTCTATATGGTGTATAAAATCTTTTTGGCTTATGTGAATCTGAATGTATAAGAGTGTGTAAGATTTAACGAAAATTTACTATTTAAATGTGCTATAAAAAGTGAAAAACAACTGGTATGCTATTACTATTCGTAATATCATATGCTGACGTATATGATATTACGACTATATACGCTATAGAATATAAAATAAAAAAAAATATAGTTAGAAAATAATTACATAAACTAAACATTTTAAAATTTATTTAATTTGTTATTTGCACATGTGTTTTATAAAGACCAAGGGGATATAAAACATTCATTGCACTTTAGCATCGATAAAGGACATAAATTATTTTATTATGTCATGTAAGTAAGGCCTAAATCAAGTTTTACAACAAGTGATTCAGATATGTCATTTTAATGGACGCATTTTAAGACTTAAGTTTTTTCATATTCTTTCTTCATAGTTTTGAATCGCATTTAATAATTTTTCACAGACCACGAATTCAATATATTATAGCGGGCAACGGAGCAGGCGGGTATCCTGTATGGCAAGAGATCACCGCCGCCCATGGACAACCGCGTGACAATCCGTACACTGGAGCTATGGTTATATTGCCAACTCTTTACACCGGTTGATTCACAAGCCTCACTTAGCGAAATAACACAAATACTTTTCCGCGCTGGAACCAAAAGTATAATATAGTTAAGACACTCCTACAAGCCATTGTTAAGCAGGGACCTTCCAAAGAGCGAATAAACTAAAAATATTATTCAGACCGGGATTCGAATCTGGTCTCTGACATGATTTATAAAATCATATAGAGAATGTGATTGTTGTTCATTAGTCTAACAAACACTAAAACTTAACATTTTTACCTAACCATTTTCTAAAGTGGAAATTTATTTAGAAAATCTTTTTTACTCCATAAACATATATTAGGTACATCCCATTTAAATCTATTGAAACCTATTAAACCTTTTATATTACAGTTATTATCAATTGACAATTACATTTTATATTTTCAACTGAATGCATCATCTACAAACATATTAGACTAACCGGTCTAGTGTTGCCCAAATGCAAGACTTAGCCAGACGTGGTCCTGCGCCAATACACCTGGTCTTGCAGCAAGAGTCTTGTAAGTCTTGAAATTACCTATTAAACTATTGATATTTAAAGTTTACGTCAGATCTCAGAAAAACCTATCAGAATAGGAACATTTTGAGGTTAAATTAGCATAGCCATAGTAAAGACCAATCAGATTTATAAAATATGTCGAAAGATTTAATAAGAAATTTTAAAAATCACTGCCAAAAAAATTTCTTCAAGACGCGCGAGTCTTGCTGGCTCAGTCTTGTTCTTGCTTAAGTCCTACATGGTCAGTCTTGGTCTTGCTAAAATTAGGCGGTCTTGGTCTTCTTCTTGCATTTGGGCAACACTAAACCCGTCAGATATTATCTACCATGTCCGAGGCTTCGTAGAAAAATGATAATTATAAAATATTGATTTGAAATTGAAGCATCATCGTTTAAAAACAATCACGACTTTTGGGTGATTGCATACTTATATCGTGATCATATTTACTCAACACATTAAAGGTTAAATAGTTTTGAATAAAAAACTAACCATAAAAGGTAAAATCATGACTTAATACTTCCGCTTTGGTTTAATAAGATATATAAAAAATATGTTCAGATGAAATAAATTTAACATATAAGTACTAAAGTCAATAATAATGACTCAGCAATCATGACGGGGAATGTTCTGAGGTGTTGTTTGAATACCTGCAGTTGAATTTCATTATATCGAGGCAGAATACGAAGATAGAGTGATAAGTTTCCGGCCTGGCCGAGAGATGCCGCCACTATGCCTACCTTGAGGTGGCGTTCTATAGTACCATTCTTAGAAAGCCTATGTTGGGGACATCCTCAATCTCCTCCCCAGACAATAAAGAAAGCGAAGCTGTAAATGGGTATTTTGAGGAACTTGACGAACACTGCTATGAGAAATGTATCAGCCTTGGAGGAGGTTATGTTGAGAAATAAAAAAAAATCTTAAAGACGTTGTTTTTCTTGGTCAGGCCGGAAACTTATCAATCCACCCTCGTACAATGTTTCATCCGTATTTGTTCGATGTTTGTCGTTCCTAAACTCTGCGTTTTTAAGGCCGCGTTCCACCACTCTGTGAAATCAGCTGCCTGCAGCGGTATTTCCAAACCACTAAATACGAATTGGGGAATGGAATACCCTAGATGGCCAACAACTCACCCGCGACTGGAAAAAAAATAGCAGGGACTGGGGTGTTCATGGGCAAAGCACTGCTTATTCACCATTGACCCACTTAATTTGCCTCTCTACTTTCATTAAAAAAAACTAGAGGTTCTTATTCAACCAGAGAGTGTAATGTTAATAATAATGTTATAATGAAAAACATATTTCATGTTATCTCTCTTAAATACCATTTTTAAAATGTTTAAAGTCAAATTTACCATTTTCCGTAATACCATGATCATTTAATCACCTATCCTAAGATGTGCTGTATGTAGAGTTTTCGATAAATATTCTACATGTGTACTATTTAGATTAGCATTGCGCTTAGAGACCTTGACGCATCGCATTTTATTACATGGACATTCATATGTCGCATACAGCTGCTCTGAATCTTTAGACGCGACATTGTCGCGCCTGGCATTTATTACAACTAATAAATACACACGGCATCCTGCCCTAGTTTCTCAGAGAAAACGTATTTAACATCTCATTTATTGCGTCAACTTATTACTTGATATAAGTTGAGTAAGTAAAGTCCAGTGCTTTAATGTCAAAGATAACACTGATTTAGCTATTTAAAAACTCTAATATTCCTGACATATAAAGGACATTGCGTTAATATTAGTACGAAATCAAATAATAGGAGTCATATAGTATGTATGTATGTAAATTGGAATTGGATTGTGATTAAATTTGGTATAAAGGTAGGTTACATCCTTGATTAACAATATTTTTACCAAATACGAAAAAGGTTAGTTATATTTCTAAGTCCACTACGTGATAAGATGACGTCTTTCAAATTTATCAGTTTAGCGGCAATGTCTGGTATATATACCTCTTATATTTATGATGATTTTAATGATCGTGATATTTTAGAGTAATTTATACATTTATTTATTTAAATAATTTAGCTTGATATAAATATGCCAAAGGTTGGTTATCACTAGGCTAAATGAATCAGAACATTGAGTCAATGCATGTTCTCTGATGTTTCATATAGTTAACAATTTTAAGCTTTGTTTTATCAACTAATCTTTACTACAACAAAGCGAGTTAAAATACTTAGGTACTAAATACATTTAAATCTTATATTTAATGGTATTCAATGATTAAAACTTGGGAATGATCTGTTCTAATTCAAAATGTAATTCTAACTTGTGCCCATGGGCAGAAAACATTCTAACACGACTGAGTTTGTTCGGTGTTTTTTTTTTCAGATTTGAGTGCGTTTGTTAACAGTCTATCAAACTAAGTGATGTTCATAAGTTATCATCTATTTAATTGTAAATAAATATATCATTAATTTATATTTAAACATATATTTTTCGTTATTTCCCAAATTTGATTAACTAATAGAGAATTTCATTATATTATATCCAATATTTTGTGTGATGAAATTTTATGTTTTCTTGTAGTTCTAAAACAAATAGGTATATTTATAATGTTTTACTTTTCAGCCGTGGGAGAGCCATGCTGAAGCATGTGCGGACGCACTAATTGTCAAACAATGACAGTTTTGCGGCGGAAATATACCGTTTGCCACGAAATTCTCCTAAAAACCGACACCAAGAACTGAGAACCTTCTTTGGCCACACTTTAGCCACATACATAATGAATATAAGACAGCTCACAGGTCGTTCTTGAACGCCAACCTTTCCAATAATAAATCGGAAGGTCGAAGCACAGACATGCTAGTTTCGTAACTCGTACGGATTTTAAATGATCCATTTTGTGTTTTTTATTGATGAAATCAAGTTTGACAAAGCAATCTCTAATGTCATCTTCGACATTTATTTTATTTTATTGTTGTTAAACCATTAACCGTGTAATCTCACAGAATACTCAGCGTGAAATACTACTTGTGCTCTGATTCGTATGAAATAATGGTACTACAAAATGGTAATAGAGTCCGAATTGGCCGTTCAAAAAATGGTACTTTATATCTTATTTTGAATAAAAATATTTTGACTTTGACTTGATCCTTGAAACTGGTCAAGTGGCTCAAAGAGACTCGCTTGTTCCGTTTCCCGTTATACAATAAAAAACTATTTTATTTAAATGTTGTTACTTATTGAATTTGCGCATTCTGTATTATTTGGTACAACACTTTCAAATGTCATTCTTGAAATTGTATTATTTATTTTTATAGTTTTTTTATAGTATAGCGGCGACGGAGCAGGTGAGTTTCCTATATTACACCACCACCAATGTATAACCGCGCCATAGTCCGCGGGTTGGTTGTGTTACCGGCATTTTTATACCGCTTAAGCAGCATTCTTTTAACGACCTCCGCTATCCTCGTTCACTCAGCGAAACATAGTATAAGTAGAGTTCCAAGTAGGTACAACTACCATTTCACGATGAGTATTCTGTGTGCCCGTGGTATCAGTTCAGACATGAAGCATCACCCTCGGGTGATATAATTTAAAAAATTAATTTAATTTCCGCTAATATGTTTTAACATCAAACAAATGTTACAAATTACAATGCTACAGTACCACAAAACACACAGAAATATAGAACTTAGAAGATGCAGCAGCGAAGCTTAAAAAACAATGGCTTAATATTAGACAGTACTATTATATTTCTAAGAATACGTTCGGTAATAGATTGTATAACAGATATTGTTACGCGCGGTACAAGATACACTTTCACTGTCACGCTGACCTTCAAGAAATCTAACCTTGGATTGAGACAGTTATACAGGAATTTTTTATACGATATACGAAACGAGAAGGAGGCTCGACTACGGTCTTTTTTAAGGTCCCCAAGCCATAGGCTGAGTTCACAGAGCGGTAGTGCATGGTATAAAATTTGCTTTAAAACGAACACTGGAACAACAATTCTCATGGTTATTTCATGGTGGCAATGTGGTGTCATGGTGGCAAACGAGCAGGAAGCTTACTTAGGGCAAGCGGTCCTCCGCTCATGGACACCCCAGCCTCTGCAGAGCCGCGAGTGCGATGCCGGCCTTTAAGGAAAGTTTATGTAGATGTGTGTGTACAAAAAGTAGACAATATATGTAGTAGGTTAATCTTCATGGGTGAAAAGGACGAAGAGATCTCAAGTTGAAGGCAAAAACAAATTATAAACTGTAAGTACTCGATCATTAATCTTTGTTAGTGTTAAATTTAATATCATTAAATTAAAAAGGTGACTATCATGAACAATGTTTTCTATATATTATTAAAATCTTGTTATAAATGAAGAATATTCAGTTTACGTGCGTGCTTTTAAAGAATCATAGTTCCTACAGGAATCAAGACTTTTGGCATCATCGCAACTAAATGTTTATTTTCAAAGTTTTTTGTTAAAAATTACAGGAGTTGTAATCATAAACTGCTCGGCAGTGTGCTCCAAGATAAATGATATAATTCAGTGAATTTTTAAAAATGTAATTTATATTTTCACAAAAATTACGACATTTTTACATGTGAAAAAATAAAAATAGATAAACAAACCTCTATTAACGATACGTCTACTTTGTTTCGTTGAGTGAGTGAGGCCCTTAAAAATGCCGCTTAAGTGGCGTAAAATGCCGGCAACACAAAGAATACGCGGACTGTGGCGCGCTTGTCCATGCTCGGCGTTGTCCGCTATACCATAAGAATAAAAAATGAATGTGATTCTAAACAAACAATCCGATCTCTACATCTATTGTTACATTTTTGATATAATAGCGGTTCTTTCAATTTCACTTTCGTTACTGTAATTATTATCAGCGTTATATCTCATTATATTCCTACATTAAGAAAATAAATAGTTCACAGTTATGAAACACATTACATGTTCTTTCTGTCTTATAATATGTAAATAAAGTACAGTAATAATATAATAATAAAGTCACAGTAATTTAGGATATTGAATATTTATTTTTACACTTCTTTTACGCAAATATTAAATACAAAATATTTACTACCATTGCTTTATTTGTAATAATCACGTTTTTTATATAATATAGCGGATAACGGAGCTGGTGGGTCTCCTATATGGTTAGAGATCACTGCCACCCATGGTTGTTAATGCATTCTGCACTACAGTCCGCGCATTGGTTGTGTTGCCGACTTTTTACGTCTCTTAAACGTCATTTTTAATGGCCTCCGATATCCTCACTCACTCTGATAAACACAGTACAAATACCGTTTCTCGCTAAGTATTCTGTGAGCCCGTGATATCACTTCGAACAAGCCGGCTTCAGCGTGGCTCTCCGTCGGTGTTTTTGAGTGTTTATATGAAGTGCCGTCAAAACATAGTCAAATGAACCTACTTTCGTATTCAAAAAAGCATTTCTAGGTTACGATTCGCTACGGAATAGGTTTTTCGAAATTCTTGCTTTGTTTTCTGGTAGAGTCATTCATTAGCCTTCCTTTTCAATATAGATTTATTGTTATCACATTAGTTTCGCCCATATTGTTTCATTCAAAATAACTTAAAAGTTGTGTCAATTGTGTAGTGTAAACTAAGTAGTAAGATTATTAATATACTAGAAAAATATATTTTATTAATTACTTAAGCGTTCAAATACGGAAATATATATTTTTTAAATTTGTTATTACATAGCGTCTACATTTTAAAATAATCCTGTTTAATATAATAAGCCATAATCTAGGATAGAAGTTAATATTTTAAATAATTATAGTAAAATATTAAAAAGATTCGAAAGTACCTCTTAGTATTGAAAGCTTTATCTCATCCTGGCAAAGAGAGATAACTCGTTCAATTTTCTGTGGTGCCGTTGGAGGGTTCTTGCATCTCTTTTCCTGAAATAATATCTCTTATTAGAAATTAGTATAAAAACATGCGTTCTACCAATGTGAAAAATATTTTATACAATTCTGTGAATACATTTTAAATATTAATTACATTTATTCATGATTACAATCTTTAGTTATAATCACAATGAATGATTCAGATTCTGGATTTGTGTACCAGAGAAACAAATGTCAGTAGATACATACGCTTTATTTATCACATTCTATATACAATTATATAATGTTTAAATTCAAGAATAAATACAGCATTCTTCGATAATTAAATTCATTTCTCACAACCTAGTCCGAAACAACCCCACAAATTATGTCATTCTAATAATGTTGCTATCCAATAAAATAAAATAAAATGACATATAATAAAATTAATAAAACAATCTTCAAATTAATATATCCGACATATACATATATATATATATATATATAGTGTGATTTATCTAAAACAGTTATAATAGTTAAATTCAAATAAATTTTATATATAATCTGAGAGATGAGAAAGTAATGAAGTTTACTAACCTAAAACAGAGAATCGACAATTAATGTTTATGCTTTACTTTTCTAATCAAATATTTAAATTAGTTTAACTTTGACTTAATTACAACTTATAAACTTAAATAAATTTAAAAAAATAAGAAAAAATAAATCCAAGCTTTTCCTCTTGTAAGTCCACTCATGTCAAATGTCTTTGTCAACGTCACCACAAGTTTTCATATCTTTATCTATATATCATATCATATCTTATCTATGTGCATATCTTGCCAAGAATAACTTTTGGTATGTAATATCTTTAAGTCATCAAAGAATTAGTAAATTTCTTAAGTCATGGGAGATCGAGCGGCAAACAATGTACAATACACGATAATCTGTGGGGCAGTGCCACAATAACCATTACATATGATATTGACCTAAATTGTCAATTTATTGAGCTGCTCATTAGCGTAATAGAAAAATAATTATTATATAATCTATTTCTTGTCTTAATTATTCCTTACCGTCGTTGACATATAATTTCTTCCTATTGGTGACTAGCGGTTAGAATTATACCAAATTACGATAATAATAGAGAATATGATAAGTGTTCATAGATTAAAATAACCATAAATCAAAATTTTAACCAAATGCAAATATATAGAGAGAACACAATAAAAGTATTTACAATAATTTTTATTACATTGGTGACATATAATTTAGTCTTTTAATAGTGACTTTTTTTAAGATTTTCTAAAACTTAACAAGGGCTATCTGTATTGTGACAGTTTACATTAAGCAACAATATTTATTTCAAATAAAAAACAATTACACGAGTATTTATCATTTTAGTTCTGGCTTACGGACTAAAGAATATTACAAAATGGTTTAATAATACTTAATATTTAGTCTACTAATTGATTTTGAATTAAAAATAATCTTTAAATGTGTCTTTTTAGCAGCGGGTTCCTTTTGTTTGATATCTCATTCTAGCAAATCGGTACGGCGACGAACTGTAAGAAAAACAAAGAAATAGAGATGAAGGATTCATAACCACTTTTTCATCTTTTGGTCGGTTGAAAAATCCACGTATAAGAATGACTACGTAGATTTGTTAACATTCTAGACGAGATCCGTTCATGGCATAGCAATACGAAGTCTACAATTATACAATCGAGAAAGTACTTTCGTTGAAAATGTGTGTGCGAGTAAACTTCTTTTTATTATATAGAGAGAGCTTTATACAAAATGTAACAATAACTAAATATACAGGAATTGTTTAAATTTCAACAATATTTTTATAAAATCTTAATTTGTTATGCGATTTTTTTTATTGTTGTATGATAAACATCAAAAGACAAAATTAATTAACTTTTTTGTTTAATATTTCCAAAGATAAACTTAGATCTAATTTGTCGATAATAGTATTTTTTTATTGTATAGCTTGTAACGGAGCAGGCGGATCTCTATGTTAGAAAATCACCGCCGCACATGGGCAACCGCGCCACAATGCACGCTTTAATTGTGTTTTTGGATTTTTCTCGCCATTTGAGAGATTTAAATAGTATAAATACTGTCTCACAGTGGTATTCTGTAAGACAGTGGTATCAATTCGGACGAGGATGATTAATTAGTGCGTCATCATATACTTCTACATTACTGTCCCACTGTCACACAGACTGGCTTTGAACCCAGTACCCTTAATTTTACCGTAGCTTACAAGACCGGTCGGCTAGTCAGTGGTATTGGCTTTTATTATTATATTATCTATTAAATACAGCATATAAAATATATATGGCGTATATATCATGCAAGTTTCATACAAAATATTTCAACGCCACTTTCGTAATTTACAAGGAAATGCAGTTAAGTTTACATATTTCTTCATCAAATGGATAAGTCAAGCATTTACTGGTTCTGTTGTAAGCCCTCAAGAACACTTGCTTATCTGCTGTATAGGTTTCAACAGACAAACTTAAGCTTACATAAGTCTACTATTGCGACAAGAAGCCTTTAGTCTGGTTTGGGCCAGTAAATAAGTCGCCTTGATTATGCAACTCCATTCGTGTAACGTACGTGTTTAATTGTGAATGTATACACTTGATTACTCAGTTTTTTAACGATAAATTAAACTATCGAAAATTATTAACAAGTTTTTAATGTTAATCTGACATCAAATCAATATCATTTATATTTTTATGGTTTAGGTTGCAATAAAGCAGACGGGGTCTCCTTAATGGTGAGAGATCAGCAAATCATAGAGAAACGCGCCACAATCCGTGCTTTTGTTGTGTTGCCGGCTTTGTGCGCCGCTTTAACGGCATAATTTCAGAACATTCGAAATTCTCACTCACTTCGGACGGACTAATAAGTGCTTAAGCATGGCTCTTTCACGGGTTTGATAGCGTTAAGATAATGGCCATTGTCAAGCTCTTCCAAAGATTAAAATATTATAATTTATTCGGGCATCGAATCCGTTACCTCTAGCTTCGTGGTAGGCTTATAAGACCACTTAGCTTGAGGCTCACAAAAGTATTTATTCAAATAAGCTATTACAAGTCCTTTTAAATTGAAAGTTAGGTACTACAGATATGAG
>DWCF01000245.1:0-54696 GCA_018230265.1 Delias oraia | reverse complement strand
CCATGGGCTTCATGTTTGAATTTCAATGCATTGCAATGTGGACACACAATATTCATTAGTCCAATAGCAACAATTTTGCTCTGAACTGTAATCAATTGAAACATTTTAACTGAATGCAGCTCTGTGGTGATTAAACACAACATTTCTGTGTTGATTTCGATTCCGTTGAAGTTCATATCGCGCTTCGCGTTGCACATCAGTTTGATTTGCTCTTATATTTCTTTGACTTGCCGTACTTCTAGTTCTGCGGCCTAAGTTTGTACGTCTGGTTGGTGGCATTGTTAAAAACGAAAATCCAACTGAAAATAACATGTAAAATTGTAATATTGTGTAGTCACCAAAAGTTACCAAAAATCGATATGAAGTGAAGTGAACTTACCGTGATTAACAAACACATTAGCAAAAAACTTCTTAGTCTTTAAAACAAAACGAACTTTATC
Source organism: Delias oraia (assembly GCA_018230265.1). NCBI lineage: Eukaryota > Metazoa > Arthropoda > Insecta > Lepidoptera > Pieridae > Delias > Delias oraia. The sequence goes on along the minus strand of DWCF01000245.1, from coordinate 54,256 downwards.
ATAAACTTAAACTTATTGTTAGCGCGGTTATGAATGTGTTGTCACAGATTACCACAGATTTTTTGTTTTAAATTGAACGACGTTGACATTCGTTACGCGCGTTTTTTAAGATATGCAAAATTAAATGTATATTTTTCAATCTTTCTGAGAGATTTTCTTTATATTTTTTTTCATAAGAACCTTCTCCTGACAATACTAAACATAACAAAAAAAAGAATTATTGGAATCGGTACAGCCGTTCACGCGTGATGCGATGACAACGGAAAACGGGTTTCATTTTTATATATATAGATATAGCGGACAATGGAGCAGGCAAGTCTCCTCTATGATAAGAGATAACCGCAACCGCGACAATCTTTTGATTATGTTACCGGCTTTTTTAAGGGCGTTTAAGCGGTATCATTTCAAGAGTCTCCTATATCATCAATCACTCAGCGAAACACAGTTCAAATACTGTTTCACGCTGATAATCAGCGAGCCCGTGCTATCACTTCGGACAAGCCAATTAGTTCATCAGCTTATGCTGCTACAGCATGGCTCTTCCACGGGTGCGGTTATTTACTTCGAAAGAAGTTGAGCGAGGCTACTAAAACGGGATCGCAAATTGCTCTCGAGCTGCGAGCTCAGGTACATTATGCTGACTTTCGTCATCGTTTGAGTTGAAAAGCGGAAATTAATTGCTAATTAGTGATTCCTAAATTAAGTTCATGCAACCGCTGCGGTGATTGTTATTATAAATAATTTCTAAATATCTGTAGTCTTTGCAAATGGTTGGCGCAGGTTTACATAATAACAACGTTTATAATGTTGTTTCATTTGTCTGCTCCAAGTATCAGCTCCTACTTTTGGTAATCCGATAAAGGAAGCATTTCTTTCAATCCAGGGAGCCAATTGCCTTGTTACAAAGTTTCAACAAAAGCTAGCCAGCCGTTCGTGAGTTACAAATTATGCCTTTTAAGATTCTCGTAGCTAAGTGGTTTAATAAGTAATAAGTCATGAAGCGAGAGGCATCGGCTTTGAATCCCGTTCCGGACATTCATAACAGTTCATAATTTATTCGGTTGTCTAGAAGGGCTTGATAGTGGCCGGGTGAGTAACTTAATACTGTTGCAACCGTGGGAGAGCCATTCTGAAGCATACGCAAACGCATTAATTGGGCCGACTCGTCCGAAATGATACCAAGGGCTCACAGAACACTCATCGTGAAATAATAACTTTACTTGAAACGATTCTTCTACTGTGTTTCGCTGAGTGAGTGAGGTTAGCTAGACCCTTAAAAATGTCGCTTAAGTGGCGTATAAAATCAGCAACATAATCAACGCGTAGTTGTCTATAGGCTGCGAGGTTCTCTTACCATATAGGAGACCCAACTGCTCCCTAGTCCGCTTTAGCATATAAAATCCAATTTAACAGATTTGTTGTTAGGATTGAAATGTATACCTGCTACTCGTAGGGAAGAAAACGCATTTATTGCACATTTAAAACATAAAGCTCGCATAATTTATCTCTGGTCTCCAAATTACTATACTAAAAGATCCTCGAGCAGCCAATTGGAGAAAACAAAAATAACTTTAGAATGGAGTGTTTTTTAAAGCATTTTGTGCCACCAAAGGTATTTCTAAACCAATACGACATGGGGACTTTTATAAAAAGAGCGTGCCTATCCCTTAAAGGCCGGCAACGCAATCGCGGCCCTGGCAAAGGCTAGGGGTGTGTATGACCGGAGGGCCGCTTCACTTAGGTAAGCCTCCTGCTAGTTTGCCACCGTTATCATTTAAAAGAAACGGGGAAATAAAATTGAATTCATATTATTCAACAGAACAATCGAAAAAAATCTAACACAGAAGAGAGAAATATTGTAAGTTATAAATGGGATAATTTATGTTTCATACGTTTTGTCAATATTTTTTACAACTGTCCAACATACCATGTAATTAATTAGTAGACGAAAATGGTTGGCTCGCCCCAAAATGATGTCGATTCGCCTAAATATTCTAATATTCGTCCTTGACACCACCGTCTACTTAGGGATGGATAATTAATTATGTCTGTTCATTTGTTCCATCGAAACAACGTCGCGTCGACTGAAGTGGCAACAACAATTAAATTAGCGTGATCATTTTGAAAAATGAGCCTGGAACAATTAAGCTTCCAACCGATAGAAAACCTGCGGGTTACATATATGAACCAACATTGGGTAGCCGAGTTGTGGTTGCAAAGATTGGACTATTAGAGCCGTGGTCGTCAAACTGCAGATCGCGGTACATTTCATTAATAGTCAACTGTGTAACCTATATGTCATAGGTATAAACAAGAACAATATTCGAGTTTGTGTACGAATCCGACGGAAAGCGACGGTTTTCATGTAAATTGGTTTGGTGGTTTAAGCGTACAGAAGTAATACATACATACAAGTATGTGTCTACACACTTTCGCATTTAATATGGATAAGTGTGCAAAGCTTCTAGACGCACCTTCACATACTCTGCGGCCCTGCCCTGATATCATGGTACGATGTGATGTGTGGCCCTTGGTCAGAAAAGTGTGACGACTGTTGATTTAGTCTAGTAGAGGCTCCGTTTAAACGGTAGATAGGTATATAGACCAGTAGCGACCTTCACGCTTAGTACACGGTCAGCCAGTGTATGACTTTCAAATACAAATAGTTTGTACTCGTTTGTTTACTCGGGTTACGTTGGTGCCTCGCTGACTAATCGCCATTGTCAGAACCATGAGACGCTCGCTTGCAGCCATCTAGGCAATTGATTGCTTCCTCGATTGATATTGCGCTTCGCACACCTGTTTTTCTTCTGATATCTTCCTGCATAGAGGAACAAAGCGCTAGCCTTTTTTTACTAGTGAACCCGGCCGACTAACGTATGGATAACTCCAATGATGAACCCTCGGCAGTCCGAAAAACAGATACACTAAAAACGATTTTATAAAATGTTTGTATTCGGATAAATAGTAGCCTAGGTCCTTCCATGTTCACACGACCTGCCTGCTCGATGAATAACATATTCATAAGCTTTAAATTTTATTTAACTTTATTGCGATAAATATTTCTATTTTACCCGTGGGCAGTAACTGTCCCGATTGGTCAGTTGTAGGAAAAACATGGATTATTAAAAAACAAGAGATGGTTGAAGAAGTGTGAAATTTATTGTTATATGTGTTTATACATACAAAATAATAAAAAAATAAAAAATATATATTAAAACGTATAATACAAATGTTAGGGGTGGTTAGCCCTTATCACTATAAAATTAACAACTTTATATATTAGATATAAAACAATGCAGGCGTTCCCTGGACTAATACGAAATGTATACGGACGCACCTTTTTATGTACGCTGTGATAGACCGCATCGGCTGTAAAACATTGCCACCGAGTGAATACATTGTGAATGTGTGTATGTGCAGACGCAGCAAAGACAGAGTGGATGAAGAATGAAAGTGACAGTAGATCCCCCATCACCAACTGAATCGTTGGCTAAAGAGATCTCGATCGCTTCTTCTGACTCGTCCGCCGTACACTCGAACGAAGACACCACACCCATCTCCGCAGAACTGGTCGATCCGCCCGCGCCCAACGCCACGGAGGCCGAACCGCCGCGGACGCCAGTAGGCAAGGGTGCGTTGCAACAACTGTTATCCATTATCACTCCTCAACGGTGAGGTCTAATAATCTAAGCCGAGATGCTTATGTAGTCGGCACCTGGGAGCAAATGTTGATTGAGTTAAAACGATCATAACGTAACAAGGCCCGAACTAATTCGGCAGTTTCGTTCAAAGAGGCGATTTAGCGGGTAGTCGCGCGTGTGCCTCTTATTATTTAATTGTAATTGCCTCTTGCCTAGTACTTCTATTTGACACTGGGCGAACTAAGATGAGGGTTACGTAATTCGATGTTTGATCGTTCAGTTTATGTGGTTGAACGAGCTGATCTTAGAAGCTACTGATTTATGGACAAGTTTGAAATGCTTTAAGACATCGCTCAATCCGCCCCATCTATTTGGGTTCCTTTTTTTGTATAGCGGACTTCGGAGAAGGTGGATCTACTATATGGTAAGAGAACACCGCCGCCCAAGGGCAACCGCGCCACATTCCGAGTATTGGTTGTGTTGCCGGTGTCTAACGCCACTTAAGCGGCATTTTTAAGGGCCTCCGATATCCTCACTCACTCAGCAATACACAATAGAAGCACCGCATCAAGTACAACTACCATTTCACGCTGAGTATTCTGTGAGCCCGTTCCCGTGGTATCTCTCTGGACGAGCTTCTCTCTTCGGCATGGCTCTCCCACGCGTGAAAAAAACGTGTAACGATGAGTGTGTAACGAGAGGCAGTGTACGAATAAACGTTTTGTATGTGGACAGTAATCGAAGGACAGGCACAGTCTCTGACGACGCCCGAACGGGCCTTGCTCGCCAAGCTGGAGGAGGCCAACAGGAGAATCGAGGCGGACGCCAAGAGCCCCTCGCTCAACGCCAGTAGCAGAAAGAGCTCCGACACATCGCTCACGTCGGCCACCTCGAGCCAAGAGGAAGGCCGAGTGGCCGGTAACAGCGAAGAAGAGATATGGATCCTGTGGGGTAGAATAGTGTCCAATTGGGAGACCGAATGGCGACGGCGCAACCAATTCGTGCGCGACCTGGTCCGAAGGGGCATCCCACACCACTTCAGGGGCATCGTGTGGCAGCTGCTGGCTGGAGTAGAATGCTCTCCTGAGAAGAAGCAATATGCTTCGTACATCAAGGTAACGCTAAGTTTGCGCTAGGAGAGCACACCGCACGAAACTAATTTTGCGCTTATTGGCAGGCCAAGTCGGTGTGTGAGAAGGTGATTCGACGGGACATCGCTCGCACCTACCCCGAACACGACTTCTTCAAGGAAAAAGATGGTCTGGGCCAGGAGGCTCTCTTCAACGTGATGAAGGCATACTCCCTTCACGACCGCGAAGTCGGCTACTGCCAGGGCTCCGGCTTCATCGTTGGTCTTCTGCTTATGCAGGTTGGTATGTCGAGTTAGCCTGTTTGCATCCGACCGTCGGGCCCGTCGAGCGGCGTAATCTGAGAGTGCCGTGATCGCCACAGATGCCCGAGGAAGAGGCGTTCGCGGTTCTGGTGAAGATAATGCAGCAGCACAAAATGCGTGACATGTTCAAGCCGAGCATGGCCGAGCTGGGCCTTTGCATGTACCAGTTGGAGAACCTCTTGCAGGAGTTCTTACCCGACCTGCACGTGCACTTCCAATCTCAGGTACTTGACGCTCCCTACTTCTTTCCAACTCGCTCATCCGCTTGCCGCTAGGCGTTCTGACCCGGCGTATGCTTAGAGTTTCAGCACGTCGATATACGCGAGCAGCTGGTTTCTGACGCTGTTCACCACTAACCTGTCTCTGCCGCTGGCCTGCCGCGTAATGGACGTGTTTCTGTCAGAGGGCATTGAGGTGGTCTTCAAGGTAGCCCTTGCTCTCCTCACACTCGGGAGGGAGCATCTGCTCACACTAGACATGGAGAATCTTCTCAAGGTATATTCTCGATCCGATTCCGTGGGTGTCGTATGAGGCGACTAAGGGACAGACCGGAGGGCGGGCGGCAGCGTCCTCCGCGGACTATATAACTAAACTGCGATCGCGAACACGCCTGCCAAGCGTGGCGATTATGACAAACACCCCCCCCCCCCCATAGGGGAAAGCCTATGTCCAGCAGTGGACGTCTTACGGCTGAAATCATGATAAAATGACGACATTCTCGGTCCGGTGAATATTTTTTGATACATTTAATACATTAGGAGACTCCGATGCCTACATCGCTACGCTTCGGTGCTGTCCGAGCGAGGCGCTTCTCGCGCAACTGGTAACATAAGAAACTTGTGCCGTTTCAGTACATTCAGAAGGAGTTGCCGGCGAAGGCGGACGCCGACCACGACGTGTTCATGGAGCTCGCCTACTCCGTCAAGGTGAACCCAAAGAAGATGAAAAAACTAGAGAAGGAATACATCGTCATCAAGACAAAGGAGCAGGGTGACATCGCCGGACTTAGGGTAAGCATTCTTATGATAATATTTTTGTTTCTCTCACAAAGGTACAATTTATACTAAAATTACTAGCCAATTTGTCAAGAACATGTTGAGACCTATGAGAGAACTGGAGTCTGCTAGGCTCGAAACGTGTATGACAGAATCTCCAGGCTCCCTTCTCCTAACCGCGGAAATTTGGGTGCATTAAAAGGAAAAGTGTGTATAGAATTGTATAGAATTGTGTGTGTGTCTGTTTCATGCGACATTTTCGATATATATGACTTCATGTATGTAGAGTGAATGTGTATCATTTAATGGGGAGTGTATCATGTGTAATGTGTATCATTTACTGTTTCTGTGTAGTAATGTTAATGAAGCGAATCAGTAAATGCTTTTTTACAATTCGTTTTACTCAAACGGTATATATATTTAAAGAAAATCTTGTACTCCTTATAAAATAAGACTGTTATCTTTATCTGGCATAGACAAAGCCTAAATATCAACACTAAACAGGTCCTTATAATTATATTAAAATTATTTTAGGAATTATTCATTTATATTGTACACATAATTGTTAATTTATAAGACTAGAAGTAACGGCTTTAAATGTAGTTTTATTGATTATACAGAGAAACGCAATTGAGCTTTTATTTTCTTGAAAAAACTAAAAATAACATATTTATATTTTATTTTGAATTTATAAAATTTTATAAATTCCTAGTATATTAAAATAAAAAAATATTTTTAGATATCATTTAGTTGGTTTATGAATTCATCAAGTCCAGTGACGTAATGTCAAGAGTCATAGCCTGTAATAGAATAGTGCTACTGAGATACAAAGGATCCATTTGTTTTGGGAATAATTTTACCATATGAGACGCTATAATCCGGCCATTCGGTGTTGTTTCAAAATATTTAATATTATATAATTTTTATTGAACCTCGATGTTCGTGTTGCAGTGCCTGCGCGAAGAGAACCGCATCCTCAAGAAACGGATGCAGTTTTTGGAGCAAGAGTGCTCGGAGTTGGCAGCCAGGCTGGTTCGCGGTCAGGTGGACCGCGCCCACGGTGAGGAAGAGACGTTCGCACTCGAGAGGCAGCTGCACGCGCTACGCTGCGCTAACCTGGACGCGCAGCAGGCTCTGGCCGACGCGCACGAGGAGATCCGCTCGCTGGAGCTCACCTTGGCTGAGGTGCGCCGCGCCTTTTTTCCGCATCTGTTTCTTGTCATTGCCTTCTGCTATGGCAGAGGTAAGCTGCAGCGTGATCTGATCAGGCTCGAATCCCGGTCCGCACTATTTTTTTAACAACTATCTGGCCATGCCATACAGTCATTGCAGCTTAACGCGGATTGTGGCGAGCGATACAGCTCGCTGAGAGTGGGTTTTACCACGACTAGAACAAGGGCGTCTCCTGTGAGACCCGTAGTGTGGCTTGGCCTTCGTGGGGAGCGGTGCTCACCGGGTTTTAAAGTGCGATTGCTTGTAGTGCAACTCACGGCAATCGTCGCTGGAGGGCGGCGAGGGAAGCGGCGAAGGGGGTGGCGTTGTCTCCAGCGAGAAGGAAGAGCTTGCTAGGTGCCTGCAGCAAGAACTGGTGCGAGCGAAGCTGCAGCTGGCCGAGCGGGAGGCCGCTGAGCGGGAGTTGGCTGCGCGGCTGGCCGACCTGGAGAACGACAACAAGCTTCTCAGGAAGCAGACCGTCGACAACAATGTGGCCCACCTGCAGGTGCGCCAGTTCACGATAGGCTGCGGCGAACCTCTTTCGTTTTAAAGTCTGTCTCTTATTTTAAAGTGTACTATGAAGCGAGAGGTATCGGGTTCGCTCCGTTCGGTCCCGCTCTGGAAAATTATAATTTAGTTTATAATTTATTCGTTCTCTGGAAGGGTTTGACAGTGGCCGGGCAAGTGTTCTAATAGTATCGCACCTAGTGGGTGTACCATGCTAAAGCATATAACGGGTTAAATTAGTCTTCCAACGTGACACGCTGTCACCACGCGCCTATGTGTTGCAGGACGAGCTGATAGCGGTGAAACTGCGGGAAGCAGAGGCGAATCTCTCGCTGAAGGAACTGAGGCAGCGCGTCACCGAATTGGCTGATACGTGGCAGAAACACCTGCAGGAGCACCGCACAGTGGCAGGGGGCGCCGCGCCTTCGACAGTCGTCTCGGACATAATGGCCACGCCCAAGAAACTGCTTCGCGCCTGGGAGGGGCGCACGCTCGACGTGCAGAAGCTAGAAGAGGAGCTGATGTCGAGCCGCATACGGGAGGCGGAGGCGCTCACCGAGCTGAAGGAGCTGCGGCTCAAGGAGATGGAGCTGAGCGCGCAGGTGCAGGTCTCGAGCAACCAGTTGCGCCGGCAGGACGAGGAGCTGGGCGCGCTGCGCGAGGCGCTCGACGCCGCGTTGGCACGCGAGCGGGCGCTGCTCGTTCGCCAGCGCGAGTGCCAGCGCAAGTACGAGGACCTCGTCGGCAAGGCCAAGTACGACTCGATGCAGGCGTCCATCAAGAACGTCGAAGTCTCGCAGCGCATTGCCGAGCTCGAGAACGAGCTGTCCGAATACAAGCTGAAGGTGAGAGAAGCTCAGTTTACGAAACAGCCTAGTGAGCGCTACTTGAACAGCACCGAACGCCATCTTACCCCACTGGTGCGTCACAGCGCCAACACACTCCTCGCCTTTCCCATCCATTAAAAACCGATAGTGACCCAAACACGTTCTCCACGGTTCGGACGATCATATAACAAGAGCAAACAATAAGCCTCTCGAGAGATCGTGAAAATAACGGTAGGGTTCCGTGTAGCTTCCAACTCAGCCGTTCTGGTGACCTACGATCCCGCGACGGCCATCCCAAGCCGTGGTTCGTGTCTCGCAGACGACGCTTTTGCAAGTCGCGGCTGAAAAGCAGATTCACGGCCCGTAGCAGCAGAGAGCCATTGAAGAAAATCCCTGCGCCTGCCTTTCAGACGGAGGTGATGGCGACTGAAGGCGAGCTGAGGAACAACAACCTGGAGGAGTCAGAGCGCGTGCGCGAGCTGCAGGAGCAGGTGGCCGAGCTGAACGCCGAGGTGGGTGCAATACTGTCCGTGGGCTGCCTCCGCGAGTAGCGTTGCGGCTGCAGATTGCGAGACGCCTAGCCTCTGGCAATGTGCAGCGCGGCGGCGCACACCGCACACGCGTGGGCTTCATGACGCTTCACCATTTCATCTGTCGCTTTCTAACAGACCGACGAGCCAAGCTGTTGAATCTCTCAATTAATGACTGTATATAACCTTTCACGTGTGTGACGATCATGCCGCTTCTGAAGCGCCGACCCGGCCGATGTCATTGCGACGTGGCGAAATGCCCCGCCCGAGCGGCGCTTTGGAAGCGTTATGTCGCTTATAATGTACATTGGCTTAACTGAACCGTTAACTGCACAGTTTCCCAGCAGCGACCCGTCGGTGAAAGGCCTCCCCTGGAAGTGGCTCAAGTAAGTGGTCGTGTGCACTATGTTGTAGTTTATCGTGTTGCGGCCCCGTTGTATTCTTTTACGGCGTCGCGCCGACATAACTCCACCGCGCGATTAGGCATGGTCCAGTCTCTTGGCTCTTCAATGATTCTTAGGACAGCGGCACCCGATAGAGTTCCACCCCGCGATTAGGCACGGCCCAATCTCACCGAGCCATTCGCAGCAAGCGAGCATGGCCCAAAACGAAAACAGTCGGGTTACACAAAGTTGAAGTCCAGTGAAAACAAATGTTCGCCAAAGCCTTTGTATTTGCCAACTGTTTCGCCTCGACCCTAAGCTACGTACTCCGCTCGTAGGCCATGGAACGGGTGCAATTGGCGCAAGTGCGAGAGTCGTCAGGGCTCAGCGAGCTACTGTTGCGTTCCTCTGCCACAAACGACCGCCCTACACATTGCACCAATCCAAGCATTCCAATCACACGTTTCGTTTCTATGAACATTTCTTGACGCACGCGCATTTCCACTAACGTCCTACGTTCCACTAACGACGTCCTAATCTTATAGCGCCTCCTATTTATTTTTGCTTTCTCTTGATTTATTATATTAATTTGCTAAATAACAATGAAAGAATAAGTCGGTGTAGCAGCTTTTGTTTCCAACTCTTGTGTTTCATCGCCCTGACGCTTTTCACTTTGTTTCTTTCAATTGTATTCATGTTAATATAGAGAAATATGAAAGCGCTATTTAGAATAATGCTGTACTGTGTTACATTTTTGCAATGTAGTCATTTAAATTCGGTGGTGCTAAGTAGATATTTTTAGTGCATGTAATATCTGTTCAATACTAAGCAAGACCGGAAAAAATTAGAGCCGCTGTTTCGAAAGCGTCCGATCCGAAAGGAACTGTTGATTGGGAGGCCGAAATAATGTGGCTTCTAGCCAGGGGTAGACGCCATATTTGGCCTCGAGCCTATACACTACCGCTAAAAAGTATTTGGCCACCTTGAATTTGTTTATGTTACAGGAAATACATTTTAAAGAGATCATTTATGTTTCATTGTTTGCTTATAACCGAAAAATGTTTATCTACAGTACAATCGTATTGTTTTTTGCCGAATCCTGGTCATGAAGTCATAATTATTGTCCGAAATTTTTAGAAGTTAATCTTTGAAGTCGCAATTTTGGTTACATTTCGTTATTGAAAAATGAACACACGTAGTATATAGAATAATCACTACAAATATTTTTATGTTAGTTACGAATATTTGATGTCATTTGAACAGAAAACCCGCTCTCCATGGTTTAATACTTAAATCTACCAATATTTCTTTTGTTTTTCACATTTGAGTTTTATTTTTGAATAAACTGGTTAAATTAAGAAATTGAGCATGTGAGAATTAGAAGCCCTTCCCACGAGACTCAAGCTGACTCGCGGGCGGGAGCTGCTTTTACATTCAAGTCACTTTCTGATCGGACGGCGTGTGGCAGCGGTCAGGCGTTGAGTGACATAAAGCGAGACGAGACGCGAACTGAATGATTGGTTCCCGCAGGTTATGAGACTAGAGGCGTGGAAGGCGCGCGCCCTCGGCCTCACGCTCAGTCGCAGCATCTCCCTCGAAGAGGACCTGGAGGAGGACGACAAACTGAAGCTGACGCTGCGAAGGGAGTCGTCCAGTTCGCTTCACGTCAGGGACACGTAGCACGCTCTCCTTCCTGTCCTATTTACTCTTACGCTCAAACCACACCCATCGACTCATTGGCGTGTGGGTAAGGTCGTTTCAAGGGTGCGGTCTTAAATCGGTGTATAGGTCAATTGAAAGTATTAAATAGCGCAGCTGTTGACATGTAAATATTTAAGAACTCATACTTAGAGTCATCATTTTGTTATTTACCTTATATAAAGTTACTATAATTTTTCCTAACTCTTGTGTACATTACGCGTGGCCTGGCCGTGCCATTCGGGAGGACGTATAGGACCGACTGTCTTCGGAGAGGACCTGGAGACTGCCAGTTGGGCTGCGACGGCACGTACTTAATTATTCATGTATGTGAGTGAGCAGACGTGGCCCGTGCTGCAATCAATGCAGGTCTGCGTGTATCTATATAACGCACGCGATTTTAAGTAGAAGGTTAGTGTTAGCTGTTTTGTATTGAATAAAATAGGTGTTTCCCCTTGCCGCATGATTAAAACTTGGTCACTGCCCCTTGGCCACTGACAGCGGCCACCCACGCATGGGAGAAGTCGGCGTCTCTTAGATTAAGGCAGTAGTTTTCTTATTTTAGTGTTTAGGTAGTTGATAGGTTAAGAACATCTCAATGCCAATCAGATATCTAGGTAGGGTTAACGAATTTAACTATTTTGTACGATGCGCCCTCTTCGCCTTTTTGCGACGATCTCTTTCGCAGTATTCAAGCTCGCCGTGAGACGCAACACTCACACAAGCGACGTTTTAGAGGCAAATTTCTTATTAAGTTTAAGCTGTTTCGCGTTTCATTCATACGTGTTTTCACTGCTTACGTAACCAGATTGGATCCGGAGTTATTTTATTTCAGAAGTTGAAACTTTTTATACTGCACTTTGATAAAATGCACAATGTGTTAAATAAATATTTCAAAAGAATCAGAATCTAGTGGCATTTTCAGGATTTGATTAAAACCAAATTGAATTAAATTCGTCATATTTTCACAACTATGCTTCAAAGAGCATTAGAAACATTTAATTGATAAACCCTACATATTACCATTCCTTATATCTAGTTAATCACTGGGTATTTACGGTGTGTATACAGCTTTTTCTATATATTTATAGCAATTCTTCTTGTATTTACTTGGGAGTTAATCGTCTCGAGCGCAACCTTCCTTCAACCGCAACCTGTGTGCCTGACACAAACATCACACTCAATCGGTCATTTACATTCCATTCGGCTTAATAATTTGTTAAAGCGAAGTTATAGTTTTAAGATTAAAGTTTTATAGAGATTTTACGTTGAGTTGTTCATGTTATACTGAAACTTTATGTATTTCGTTTTTGTCATTAAACTCACTACTTCACCATTTGTTTCATTTCATTGAAATCGCCCCCGAGAATCAGTTCTCTTCTGAGCTCGTCGAAGGTAGGCGGTTTCGCGTCAAGTGCGTGAAGCGATTCCTGGCGTTTGAGCTCATTTTCTCATGACATTTGAAATAAAAGCCAAAAAGTATTGCAACGTATTTAATACATTTATATGTAACATCAAAAAATATGATTATTGTCAGAGACTGTGATGTTTTAACAAAATCAAAGTCATAAAAATTATAAAGCATTTCATTACAGTTAATATAGCTTAAAAGACTTGTGAAGTTCTTGTGTATTATAAATAATAAAAATATTGTAAACACTTCTAATAAAAATATTTATTATGCGAAATAGAAGTCACAACAAAACTTCCAATTTGATATATTTGTGCATGTCACCGCGACTGCCGGTGCTGCCACCACATTACAATTTATGTGTTACATTTCATTTTATTAATCTTGTTCGTACCAAAAAAAGGAGATATATAGATCAAAGTTACTTGCAGTTTGCCTGTTTAACCAATAGATGTCGTTATCAATTTCTATAAATTTCAATGATTTGGCAGGTCATTATTTTTATTTACATTATAATCTTTTCGCATAATGGTATATACTCCCTTGCAGAGCAATACTTGCCTAATTTTGAAAAAGTCGAGAAATGGACCGAGTGGAGTCGAACGGTGTGCCTCGAAAGAGAAAGTTTTTTTGGATTGCATAATTTACTTGAGAGATTGGCGAAATGTGTAGAATCCAATGCTCAATATTTGGAATAAAATAAATTTGAGATTCGTCTGAAAATTGTTTTCTTTATCGAAAATATCGGCAAATTTCAACTGACATTTCTGGTATAGTCGAGTCAAAATATTTTTATTCAAAATAAGATACAAAGTACCACTTTTCGAATGTCAAATTTGGTCTCTACTATATTTGCCCGCGACATTCTCATAGAGATCTATCGAATAATTTTAATAAATTACACGGATGGCGTGTTCATTTATAATAGTGATATACCTCGCATTTTCTCTATTAAACAGTATATGTTAAATGCTTATTAATGGCTAGGTAATCAGATCATTTATTTTTACAACTTTGTAATTTTTATTCTTAGGAAACAGGAAGCTTCCAAAAATAACAAAGTTATTGTAATACAAGTCTTTCGCAGCTTAGTAAATTTAGTAAAGCTTAGCAAATCTTGCCCTTAGTACTTAAAGTATAGTCTGCCAAATTGGAAATATAAATATGTATACAAAAAAATCACTTGACATTGAAACTGTTTTATACAATAATATTCATTAAAAAAATAACACCACCGCACATGAACTGCGCTTGGATTGTGTTGCCAGATTTGTGCGCTGTTTGAACAGTATAAATTCAAGGGCCTGACGAAATTGGAGGCTCACTGAGCGTAACACAATATGTACTCATATTTATTACTGTTTCATCCTGGTATTGTGAGATCTTGGTATCGTTCCACTTGTGAGTAAATAATCTAATATAATGATTCTCTCTTATGCCTCGTTCACATGGCATTGTTTTGCACGATTTTTTTTTTGCATATGACTTAATGTATAAACAGTGATCATATAACGTACATAGATCCATTCACACGACGGTTATGCTATAAAATGTGTATAGCTTATACGTTGAAACACATAGCCAACGGACTTTTCAAGCAAATCATGATACAGCTGTATTTCTATTCGTTTAAAACTGAATGTATAAATATTTACCATGTGAACACCTGGTTGACTTTGTTAAAAAAAATCAGGATAATGCCATGTGAACAAAAGTGAAACAAATCATAAGATATTATGAAGACTGATTTATCCTTATAGACTGCTAACTAGTAAAGGGTTAGCTCATTGCTGAGGTTGTTACCAAGCTTAACTGTGAGACTCTCTCGTTGGTGAAACTTGTGAATTACCGACGAAAACGTCCGAGGTAGGCGTCGCAGTTGGGGCACCTGTGGTGCACCTCCACGCAGCTGTCCATGCAGCACGGGATTAAGCAGCAGCCACAGAAAAATCTAGAAGCAACCAGATCAACACAGCATTATTAATAATTGTTCTCGATTTTTAGCCCCGACAGAAGTTAAAGATAAAACTGCTGAGACCGAGACAATCAACTCAAATATCTCTTCATGCTTGATTCACATATTTACTAAGATAAACATCTTAGTGTCAATCAAACAATCAAATCGTTTATTTATCATAGTCATTTTACAATCATTTGATAATTGTGTGAAGTTGTGATCAAAAAATTTGTACTATAAATATATCCAAGTCTATTAGTTAAATTTACGCCGTTACCAAAGCTAAAAATGCTAAGGAAAGAAGTAATTTTTTGTTAAAATTGAAAGAATTTATTAATATTATTATTATATTGGAACTGAGCATATATTGTGATGTCACCATTAACTCAAGTAGATCATTTGAAATTAAAAAAAAAATACACAATTACAAGGCTTCCACACCAAGCTTTTGCAAGACGGTTTTGTCTTTATTGTGGATTGCTATCAATGTGTAAGTCTTTTCATTGAGAGATATCAAAAAAAATATATTTTAGACAAAATATGTTGCACAAATCAGATTTTGTAACATCAAAAGCTAATGACTACTTACTTTTAGCAGCAGTCAGTTCTATATTGGGGTTGGCCTTAAAATTATTTTAATTGTATTAATTTGTTTATGCATAAGTCGAAAAGGTATGATGAAATTCATTGAATACTTGGATGAGGAGAAAAACGTGTATAGGGCCTGTGATTGCTGCCTATTTTTTATGAAAAAGGAAGAAAAATGAATGTATCATTCAAAACACTCACCCCATCAGACATATTATAGATCCAGCTATATAAGCAATGAGGCCTGGTTTATTTTTTGTGGCAGTATTTATTTCCCCATGACAACTAGGGCATATCATATGAGTAGCTTGAGGTCCTAATGGTACCACTGTAGTCACTATTTGTGGCCCAATTGCTGAAAAATAATTAAAATTCTGCTAAGACTGGTAAAAACTGATGATTTTTAGCTTAAACAATTGTACTATGAAAAAAAAGATCAGTGGAGCTGTGAATACATAGAGACACTTATAATTATTAAACTTAATAGTGACTTTGCCATAGCATAACTATTAGCTATAGAATGGAAGAGATATCCTACAGCTTAGTGATACTTTAAAGAAGAACTTATTTTGCCTTCAAATGAGGCTATTTCTGTTAAAAAAAATTGTAAGATATCGATTGAACACTTTAGGGAAGAGAGGTTGTCGTCTGCCTAATAACTCTTCAGCACAAAGTAACAAAAATATACAATATGAGTAATGTGTGATTATTTGCGACAGTTTTTGTTAATTCAAGATTACATAATGTATTCACTCACCTTCATGGCATAATCTGGGACAAGGACATAAACCACACAAATATGTTTACAAAATTAAAGTTATTTATATTCTCATACTTACTTCGAGAGTAGTGTGGCGTGTAAGGGCTGGACGGGCCCACACCACCTACGGCCTGCGAATAACTCGGGGGTGCCGCAGGCGGCGCTTGCATGTATCCATTAACAAAGCCATAGGAAGGCGGGCTCCCGTTTTTCTCCATTGCACACCTACAACGGAAAAAAAATAAGTCTCAATACAATAAACTTGTGGATTTGTGCTGAACTACTGATATATTATTGCTTACTATTTTTAGGCATGATATCATAGATTATGATAGTTGTGTAGCACGTTTTTACGGTATCCTTCCTTAAAAATAATAATGTTTACTTACAGAATCGTGTATTCACTTAGAATATCTATTTAAAAAAACACTTTATACTTAAACTATTACTCGAAACGCCAAATTTTTACGTTTAATTAATAAGTAGCGTCGAAGGACTACCACTAGCAACTGTCGTCATTCGTCAGTTATTACTTCATTTTTTTCATGTGAATGACTACTTGCTGTGTGACCATACATAACGATATCTTTTTGTCATAGGCTATAAGATAGGGTCATAGCTGTCTAACAAGAACTTCGTCGAAAATATATAGTTCTTAGAAAATACTATAAAATATGATAACATTTTAATCTTGTCGTGTACAAAATTATTAACATCATGACTCATGAGTAATATTTTCACCGCATACTCACAGATAACGGTCACTATTTAGATGAAGAAATCATCACAAGGTAGTAATCGTTCAGAGCCAGATGCAACGACACATAGACAAAGCACTGAAATACATTAGGATTGCTACTATCCAGAGGAACTGCAGCCTCTCCCGAATCATCTGAGTCTCACTACGAGTCGAGTTCTGATATTGGCCCTCTTTACTTCGTGCTATACTGCGGTAAGCTCAATCGCCACTCTGTTTTACAGGGAGTGTTACTGCTTCCTTCGCGTAAATGACCGTTAGGGCCGAAAAAGCTAATGGTACGGAGCTATCGAGGTCTGTAACCGCAACTACCTCGTTACAGCTGAAAAAACATTTAGAGCGTTTTTAATGAAAATTACCGAACAACTAGTTAAAGAAGAAAAGTGTTTTAGAGTAATTTTATTCTATATTCTATATATTATGTATTGTTGCTTTTGAGTTACTACTCATAGATTAATTAGAATATAAATACATTCTCTTTCCCTTTTTTAATCTTTCCTATTTATAATTAATAATCTTTGTTATTTGTTCATGCTAATTATATTTATAAATTATCAAGTTATCAATATGTTAATCTATGGTTAAAATATTGGTTCATAGTAATGTTAAGTTGTATGTAGGGACTTACAACTTTTTGAGAGCAAAATTTTGTTTTATATTCTTGTTCGATTTTGTGTCGTTCTTTATGTAAATGTCATTATACATTGGCGAAATTGTGATCGCTAGTCAGAGGCCGCAAATAATAAAAGGATTTACTACTCCATTACGATGCGGTCCGATTAATTAGATCATCTGACCGTGCAGGACGCCATCAACCATACTTTCCATGAGCGCGCTAGATCTGTAAAGTGTGAGTATAAAATACATAGTTCAGTTTCAGTTTTATATAACTAGTTATGCCTTGTTTTCAAATGTTCTATCCTAATTTAACATTTCAGGTTATCAGGTTATAATTGCGTCGAGTCTCATTCCCCATTGCCTCGTCAAAGTTATGAATCAGGTTTGTTCTCTTATTTTAATTTGATCTAAAATCAGCCCTTCTCGATGATGCTTTTTATAAATATTGATATTGGCAAGTTTTATGAGTTGCGTTGTTCAACATTCTAAAGGTGTTGGCAGTTCCATTGTTTAATTGATTGGCTGAGATTTGTCTACTTACTGGATGAAAATACAGGAAATAGGAATAAATAATGCAAATATAAGATTTATGTACATAGTAATGCTTTTTAAACATAAATGATTTATATGCTTTATAGAGTGAGTAAAATGTATAAATTTTTGTAAATTTTTTATTTTATATAGATTTTATAAAAATTTTTTGTACAGGTTCCTCGCGCCGAAGTGCTCCGGGAAATAATTAGTGGTGATCCACTCATCCAGACTATCATTGATTACATACCTAAACAATGTCTAAAGAGTTTACCCATGGGAGAGCCATGCTAGCAAGCCTATACAGATGCACTAATTGGGCCTGCTTGTCCGAAGTGATACCAGGGGCTCACAGGATATTCAGCATGAAATAGTACCTGTACTTTGTTTGGCAGAGTGAGTGAGGATATCAGGGCCCTTAAGAGTGCTGACTAATCGGTGTAAAAAACCGGTTACACATTCAATGCGGAGATTTGCGCGGTTATTCGTGGGTCCACCACCCATGTTCTCTTCGCCTATGGAAAACTCACCTGCTCAAGGGAGCAGACAACGGTCTGCTATAGAATAAAAAAAAGAAATGCAACTACTGGAGACTCTGATTGAAGGTCAGAACCTAAGGGAACTAAGAATTATACCGGGGCTAATTTACCAATGACATTGAGCTCTGACGAAGGTAAGTCAAAAAGAAACCATTACAATGCAATGAATCATAGGTCACAGTGAATAGCGGGGCATGGGAGGGCCCAGACATGAGTCTTTGGTCCAGAATTTATTATCCCACTGCCTTTCTCATGGCTGCGTGGGAAGCTGCGACACAACACCAAGTGCACACTTACACCAAAGACACATTTCCTTGGCCTACAGCATACAAAGTCTTCATGGAACCTCTCCACTAACATTGAATTAAAGTATTATTACTAAGCGTTTCTAAGGGTATATAGATTTTTTTATGATATAGCGGACAACGCTGCGCTTGTGTCTCCTTTCAAGGTAAAGAACACCGCTGCTCATGGATAATCGCATTACAGTTACCTGCAATGGGTGTGTTGCTAGCTTCTTAAGCAGCATTTTTTAAAGCTCTCATATATCGTCACTCACTCTGTGAAACACAATAGAAATACCGTTTCAATTCAGGCTGAGTATTATGCGAGCCCGTGGTATCACGTGATGGCATGGCCCTCCCATAGATGTGACAGTATTAAAACACTTGCCCGGCATTGTTAAGTCCTTCTATAGAATAAATTATAAATGTCCGAACCGGGATTCGAACCCGGTCCTATCGCTCGCGTGAACTCTTATTTTCTTGTGTCATTTGTAGGTAGCCAACGCTAACGAATAGGAGCTAACAACGTTGCGAACTTCGCGAGAATGCAGTTGTCGGGTGCGCTGGTCAAGAAGACCATTTTATTGAGAGTTTTATTGCTTTAAGTGCAAGCTGGGCTTTGCTGCTCTAGAGCAGTTGAACTGGTGCTGGTCGCCGGAACGTCACCGATCTACTTGTATGGACCGAATAGCCGGCCTGATGTGGGCAACCGCTGTCTCCAGGTTGCTCAAGATCGTAACAATTGGGCGAAATTTGGAAAGGTCCAGCAGTGAACTTGATAGGCAGATAAATGAATTAAACAATTCTCAAATTAATAATTGTTTTATTGATTAATTTAATTAGTGCTTTATTATGAATTAAAACCTCTTAGGGTGTTTGAGTATATTTACTTCTTTTTTTTTTGAATGACTGCTTGCTTTGTGACAATACGGTCCTGACAGATTACATATTTACTTATTATTTAGTCCACTTTATGATTTGTGCATTATTCTATGGTAATATAATCTATAGATAAGGAAATGTATAATAATTGTGTATACCTTAATATGAAGAAATACTTCTGCTCTGCTAATAAAATAATGCCCGTACTTTTGTGTATTAATTAACCAAAATATTTATCAAACAATCAATAAAAAATAATTACCGATCAGATGAAAAAGAAAAGTAATCGATTTGATGAAAGCGACCATTACATATGTTTGGAAAAAACAGTCGGTACAAATAAACGTACGCATCCCACAAATACAGGTTTCATTAATTAAAAATTTATTATATAACCATTTTAAGGTATATCGCTATTGAACGAGTAAAAAATTGTTTATTTTTCTATAAATATACTATAATAAACAATTATAATGGATAATCGAATTGTTTAAACAAAATTTTTAAAATTTCATTTCCATGTATCAACTACATAAACCATAGTAAGATACCATAGAGAATAACAATGGTCATAGATTGCTTAGTATTGACATCTGTATAGTGAACAGAATAAGGTTCAACAAGCACATCGATAGATAAGAGATAGGTATAGATAATTATATACGAGTGACAGGGACAAAGATATTCTTTCTCGAATCCGATTTAGAAGTCTGAAGTACATTAATTGAATTATTACTGGAAAGTGTATACTGTGAGACAAGCCGATTATGGTTTTAATGATATCTATGTTTTATACATAAAACTTTAAACTGAATCTTACTTTCCAATTATTTTTAAATTTATTATAAGATATCATTATAGTGAAAAATGTCGTGGTTATTTGGTTATAGTCGGCCACCGCAGCCTCCAGCTGATATGCCTGCACCTTCAGATGAAAATGCTCCAACTAACCTAACCAAGGCCGAGAAAAAGGCTATGGAAGCATATCGTTTTGATTCAAGTGCATTAGAAAGAGCAGCTCAAGCTGCTCGCGAACTAGAACGCTCAAGTAAATTTATATAGTAACATTAAAGTATTATAAGTAACATTTTTGGGTATTGCATAACCTCTTCACGTTATCGTTATCCAAACTTTACTAGGTTATATAAAATAAAACAGATTTTTTTCTTTCCCATCTCTTATGGGTGTAGTACATCTTCTATAAAATTATTTATAATTCAAAAAAATATATTTTGTTTAACTATTCAATAATTTATAAAACTAGTTATATTCACTTAGTTTTCTTAAAATAAACTTTATTTGTATTATTTATAGGACATTCTAAGGACGCATTAGAGTTAAGTAAACTACAGGAATCCACGCGACAACAAGAGCATATAGCTAAGATTAAAGAATATGAAGCTGCAATTGAGCAGGCTAAAGTCGAACAAAAAAGGATTGATCATGAGGAAAGGCGGAAAACATTACAGGTATGTCTTTTAAACCACAAATAGATTCTCTAAGGATATCATCTAGGAAATTGCAATTTTGTTTACCTGTTAGTCTGATTTCTTTCAATTTATTTATGGTATATAAATATTAATTCTTGCCACTTTTTTTCCTAGAATATTTAATAAAATTTATTTTATACCATAAATAAAGAATATTTAATGAAATATTATATTTTTATCATTGTTTTTCTGCATAAGATTATTTTATGTAGATCAGTTTAATGATTTGTTTTAAAACACTCATAAGAGACAATTTTTATCTACAAATATAATATATAGAAGCCAGCAATACAGGCTGCCAAGGCTTCTTATAACATTGCCCTTTCCATAAAATAGTTGTAGCTCTATTTTGAGAAAAATCGTAAATTGCCTGCAATTGTTTAAATCTCCACACAGTTCAATTCTTAGCCAAATCTTGCTAACACACTATGTGGATATCACACTGGATCAGTAATTGTTGCATTCAATATAATAACTTGTCTTTGAATGGTATTATGTCAAGAAAATATTAATTGGATTTATATGACAAATTGATCCCTATTTAATTACTACTAGCACACCAATTCCATTATGTATCTTTGTCTGTGTCTTTCTAAGAAGGGTTTTTTTATTTCTTCTTTCAGGAAGAAACAAAACAGCATCAAATGCGTGCCCAATACCAGGATCAGTTGTCAAAGAAACGATATGAAGAGCAACTGGCTCAGCAACAAAGGTCACAAGAGGAACTCTTGAAGAAGTGAGTTCTTTAATTAGTCTTTCTTCTGAGTAGATTGCTGTGTCTAGCATAATTAAATGTTAATTCTAAAAATTTAGTTCCAGTGGCACATTCCTACTGTAATAGAACTGTTAATTGGTTTTGGATTATAAGTGAATATAATACAACCATCCTCCAGCACATTTGACTTTTAATAGTTGATGTGTATATGTATATTGATATGCGCATGTGTTCACGTCGCAGGCAAGAAGAGAGCGTGGCGAAGCAGGAGGCAATGCGGCGAGCCACCGTCGAGCACGAGATGGAGTTGCGCGAGAAGAACAAGCTGAAGGCGATCGAGGCGGAGGCGCGCGCGCGTGCTCGGGCCGACCGCGAGAACCGGGACATCACTCTGGAGCAGATCCAGCTCAAAGCCACCGAGAACAGAACCACCATTCTCGAAAGCATTCAGTACTGATCTTTTCTATCTATACATTTTTTTTTTCGACAGTGTAATCCATATTTGCAGTCCTTGTGCTAAACATTGTTCATGTTGTCGTGAAGGACAGCGGGCAGCGTAATTGGCACCGGGGTTAGCGCGCTACTGACGGACTGGAGTCGCACGGCCACCGCAGTCGGCGGGCTCTCGCTGCTCGCACTGGGCGTGTACTCGGCGCGGGGCGCCACCGCGGTGGCGGCGCGCTTCGTCGAGGCTCGCATCGGCAAGCCGCCGTTGGTGCGTGAGACGTCACGCCTCTCGCTGCTGGATGCGGTCCGTCACCCGGTGCGCTCGGTGGCTGCCGCCGTCGCCAAACTGCGCGCGCCCGCCGATGCGCTCGCCGGCGTCGTGCTTGCGCCACCGCTCGAGCGTCGCCTGCGAGACGTGGCCATCGCCGCCAAGAACACGCGCAAGAACCGGGGTCTCTACACAAACCTGCTCATGTACGGGCCTCCCGGCACCGGAAAGACGCTTTTCTCAAAGGTGACTGGCTCTCCAAACCAATTCGCTCGGCTGCCTCATCCCCACCGCGATCGCTAAACGTCTCCTCCTCGCAGAAACTGGCCAAGCACTCGGGTATGGAGTACGCCATCATGACCGGCGGAGACATCGCGCCGATGGGCAAGGACGCTGTCGCCGCTATCCACAAGGTGTTCGACTGGGCTAGCACGAGTAGGAAAGGTGCGTAGTGCTCTTTGGCGCTGATGCGTCGTATCGTCGTATCGCAGTAAGATGATTTGAACATCGTGTAGGAGTGCTGCTATTCATTGACGAGGCGGACGCGTTCCTGCGCAAGAGGTCGTCGGAGGCGCTGTCGGAGGAGCTGCGCGCCGCCCTCAACGCGTTCCTGTATCGCACATCGGCACAGAGCGGCCGCGTGATGCTGGTGCTCGCCTCGAATACGCCACATCACCTCGACTCGGCTGTGCACGACCGAATCGACGCCCTGCTCGAGTTCCCGCTGCCCACTCTGGAGGAGAGGCAGCGTCTGCTGCGGCATTATTTCGACGCATACATCCTACAACCCGCCGCCGACAACAACAGCCGGCTGAGCGTCGAGCACTTCGACTACGGCGCGCTCTGCGACCAAGTGGCATCGCTGACGGCCGGACTTTCCGGCCGGTCGCTATCCAAGCTGGGCGTGGCGTGGCAGGCCGCCGCCTACGCCTCCGAGGACGGGCGGCTCACGCGCGACATGTGTCTCAACATGTGCCGCGGCGCAGTCGACCAGCACCGTCAGAAGATGGAGTGGCTCTCCGCCGAGGAGAGGAGCCGCAGCATGTTGCCGTACCTGCGTGACCTGCCGCCGCCCGTCGACTCCCAGCCGAAGGTGGAGCTCGAGAAGTGACCTCCACCGCGGCGCGTCCCGCTCGGCGAGGACTCCCTCGACCTCGCCGTCTCCGACGCCACCAAACATGTCTCCCTTACGGACGGCCAGATGGCGCAGCTGCGCCGCTTGTCCGCGCATCACAAGCGAACCACACGACGCCACTAAGTCGACGTCACATGTCTCTTCCGCCCCTCGCTCTCCGTTATTTGGTCCTCGTACGTGATTTAGGACTTACGGGACACGGTCTGTCTCCCCGACTAGTCCCGACTGCGGGAGGCTGACGCGACACGGGACGTCTTCATTCCTATTTTATACAAAAATTATATAATTGTTTATTAATAAATTGAATGTAAATTCTTATGCATATGACTAGCTACCGACATTTGGGCCTCGTGTGTGATTTAGGCCTTACGGGACACGGCCTGTTTCCCCGACTAGTCCCGTCAACGATGGGCCGAGTCTACACGGACGTCTCGATTCCTTTTTATTTTATACCAAAATTATATAATTGTTAATATTATTATAATTAATTAATTGAATGTAAATCATTATGGACATTACTAGCAACCTGCAGTCGCAGTGCTAAGATTATTCGAGCATTACAGGGCGCCTTCGGCCCGAGGACGAAGTCGTTAAATCGAACTCAAGGTAACCATTATTCCAACCAACTAGTTATAAGAAAAATGTAGATATCTATAGTGCAGATATATATATAGTGTAGATATCTATAGTATATATATATATATATATCTATTTATTAGATATCTATCTATCTAGATATCTATTCTATATATCTATATATAGTGTAGATATCTATAGTATATATATCTATTTAATGGAGCGCTTGTTTCATGGAGGCTGGCTAAGCGTGTTTTTGTGGTATATTAAAATTGATTACGTCGCTTGCATTAGTAAATGGTGATTATTACGATTTCTTTTATTCTTATTCCCCTCTTTTCTGCATTTACTATTTATGTAGTATTGTATACTCAGCCTCCGACCCTTATGTATAATGAAATGGCCGATGTTCCAGTTATTGCCAATATGGTCCAGGGGTGGATAGGGGACAAAAATGTGGTTCTACAATTGTAAGCGGAGGTGTTAACTTTGCAATAATCAATAATAAAATGTGACTTGACCCCTGAAATTTGCTAATGTACGAAATTACTTGAAACGAGCACTAGGCATGATATCGGTGACTACTTATGAATATAGGAGACTCTTGATAAATTTAGTTTTGTGTCATCTAGGGCACCATACGGAATAGATTTACTTGGTGCCTATGTGATATCATCAGTTAATTTTGTTTCTATAGTGAAGAACTAAAATGTTGGTATCTTAAATATAGATAGGCAGATAATATTTGAAGAAGCTCGGCGGCTGTTACATGCAAATACTTCTATGTCCTCGTAACTCAATACAACGCATCTTGATACCGCAATGTCTCGTCATGGCCGCGCCGATTTAGTGGACTTTATTGTCAAACGATCAATTTTAACGTTTCGTTTTAAATTGTCATTGAATCCATTTTTATATAATTTAGATATTGATAGTAATGCAGCAACAACTCCTTCGGATCCGGAATAACTTTCAAAGTGGTAAACTATTTAAACAAATAATTTAGGAACCACATTTAAACAGTTCCTCGGTCATTTTCCATCGAGTTTACAAAGTACCAGCGAAATATTAACTAAGCTTTTACCTTTTGCTGTTGCTTTAATTTTCTTCAATTTGTTAACAAATATGAATTTATTTATCAATGTTGTTACTGTATTACTTAATACTATCTAACAAAATAGAAACAAGAATATACTCGAAGTATCAAATGAGTCAAAGTCAGTCCAAGGATGAATTTCATTCATTTAAGGTGTTTTACAATTATCACACACTGATTTATTAGTTGATCTCAAGCTAACATATTTATGCATGCAACATATACAATAAAAGCTTTAGGCAATAACTTTTTATGTACAAAATATTTTACAATTGCACCACCTGTATTACTTCAATCGTCTATCTAACTTCCTCTGGGCTTAAACTATAAATATAATACATATCAGCAAGCTTATTTCAAAGAAGAATGCCGTCTCGCTCATACTGCTAGTTATGTGAGAGTGAAGTTAAGACAGACATATTGAGGATGTTTCAAAATAGTTTAGATATTAATCGCAGATTTTAATGATTTTACTTTTATATTAGGGCCACTGTCAATATGTCTTAAGTGTGAGCAGATGAGCAACAAGAGGTAGGGGCAGGGGCATCGTCCTCGTCGGATAGGGCGAGTGAGCGCGGCATAGGGGTGCGAGGCGGGTTGGTGGAGGCCTGCTCACTGCGTACGAGCATCAGTCGACTCAGCTCTAGGAACAACTCCTCCACGCCCTGGTTCATCTTTGCGGAAGTATGGAAATGTTTGGCTCCCACAAGCTCCGCGTACCTCTCTGCTGTCTCAGTAGGCACTGTCCTCTCATGTTCTAGATCTATTTTATTGCCGGCGATCACAAGAACAATATCCGATCCTAGCATCTTTTTCAGCTCCTTGACCCAGTTTTGTACCTTGGCGAAGGATCGATCGTCAGTAATGTCGTAGACAAGCACAGCGCCATGTGAATGCCTATAATAGATTGGTCCCAGTGCGTGGAAACGTTCCTGCCCAGCTGTATCCCATATGGACAGGTTGAGTCGCTTGTTGTGAATGTTTAACTTCTTGTTCAGGAATGTTGCCTATAACATTATATATGAAGTTAAGAGATATATCTATTTAAATTGTCAGTGTTAGTGTCATGGATGTTGTTCTAAAAAAAGCAAGTGTGCATGTGAAGCTCATTCATTATATATATTTACACTGATCACATATAAATACAAATCATACTTGGTTATATTTATAATAGCAAATGTTCCTTTTAGATATATATGAACTCAGTACTTGTGCACTCTGGAAAAATATACTATGAATTAATTCTCTTTACACACATTGCTCTAATCAAATTACTGTTGAATATTTAATCTTTATGAATAATGTGGGTGTATTTGCTAAGCTATTTTACAAGTATTGATTACAATGGATAAGTTTATGTAGAATGTGATAGAAATATTTCTTGAATCAGGCAATGCACCCAAATGAATTTAATAGGAAAATATGGAAAAGGAATGAAATTGATTGCACACTCTTGAGAATGAATTAGTATAACAGGTTGTTGCATCTAAGACTAAGCTCTAATTGTCTTTATGAATGGCATGGAAATATGAAAATTTTATTGAATATAATATTAATATATACACTAACAAACCTATTACAAAAGACATAGTTATGTTTCAAACAATGAAAATAAGGTAACAAAAAAAAATCATAATATACTAGTACTTTATATCATTGATAGTAATAGAATTATATTTTTTTAACTATTGAAAAAATATACATAAGCCAGATATTCGTAAATTACCTGGAGTGTACTTAGGTGTTTATCGTTAAATTTGTCTTCTATGTATCGTAATAATAAAGAGGTCTTTCCGACGCAGCCCTCGCCTAGCAGGACCACTTTGAAGTTGGTCGTACCACTAGAGTTTGTAGACATTGTTAACTACAACATAAATAAATCAGTAATATACTTTTGTAATTTCATAAAGAAACAGAATTAAATTGGGCTACGCGATTTTGCTTTTAATATGTTAACTTACGGTATATCATCCCAAGAAAGTCATAAAGTTGTAGAATTTGAAAACGACAAAGACATATATGATGAATTTTAAATTAGAATATGGGTACAGAGCTAATTTTTTAAACTAGGATAACACAACACTTGGAACAAAATGTCGGCTATGAATTATGACAATCATAAAATATTAAACAAAATATCTTCTATTTTTGGCCTCTGTGACTAGCGACCACAACTTTTCCACTGTCAGTTTATTGATATTTACATAAATAACGACAGATAATCGAACAAGAATATAAAACAAAATTCTAATAGAGATACAACATAACTACGAATCAATATTTTAACCAAAGATGAACATATTGAGAACAGATTATACAATATTATTATGAAGAAATATCATAGATATTTAATTATAACGACGTAACATTATAACCGCAGAGCACAAATTGTGTGATAATATTAATATGTATAGTAAAAAAAATTAAAATTATAAAATATTAATGTAAAATAAATAAAATTTAATATTTCAGTGTGTTTGTGTAAATCATTTTATTATTAAATAAATTATAAAATACATATTTTAACAAAACTGGAGTCATAAAAGTCTAGTAGCCAAAAACTTATTTAAAAAAACCACATGACAGTTGTAGTTATAATTATCGCAATTTTACGATGATTGCTTAATGGCATAGTGGTCTGTGCTTTAATGTTGTTACCTCGTCAAGCCCTAAGGAGTTAACGTTTCCTCCATATTTTAAGTTCGTTGTAAAATTTTCATAAGTAATATTTAAAATTTATTAAACTATTTTTAATTCCAAAAAAATATATATTCAACAAACGTTTCTGAATTAGTACTGCTTAATTTCTACTAAGTTGCTTTAAAAATGGTATGTACTTTAGAATATCATTGCTTATACATAAGAATAATATAAGTTTATGAATTATTGATTGTTATGTTTTCAGTCGGAGTCGGAATTTTTGAAAGACTTGCCATCTTACGATAAGAACAATTTCATGTTATTCAATTATGGTCATAGCATTAGGAACAATTCCAGGAGACCTTCAATTTACCTGTCTACAAAAGACATTCCTTCGCAACAGAGTTGAGTAATATGTTTGGCTTTTAGTTTGTTATACAAATCTTGCTTGTAAATAGACAGCCTGATAATTGATTATCTTTCCTTTTTTATTTCAGTAATTGTGAATGAAAAAACACATATATCACTAAGATATCTTCATGAGAAATGGGACAAAGAGGTATTAATTTCATTTAACCAACAATTCAAAATAAAAAAAATGTATTTGTTAATCAATTTAATTAAATCTATGATTTTGCTTGTACTTATTATTGATTAAATAGTTAAGTTTAATATAGGATATCTTAGCTTAGTGTGAATATTTTATATTCTGATACATCATAAACAAATACTTAATAGAATCTAATAAGAAATTAAATAGAAAATAATATGAAAACAAATATATTTATATATATTTAAAATATAATTTCATTATATTTCAGAAAAACATAAATGGTGCTAAAAAGAGGGATCCAAATGATAGTGAACAATATGAAGATGATCCACATCAACAAAAAAGAAGACGGCTTACTTATCCAACAAATTGAATTACATCAACATAATCTTCACTTTCAATACTGGCTATAGTTTTAATTTAGATTTAAATTTTATTCATTTTAATTCATAAATTTTATTCATTTTGATTCATAAATTAATTAAAATTATAATGTGTTTTATTTCATTCTACATAATAAATTCAACATAGCACTCTGCACTCTCATAGCCTAGCTTTCTGTCTGGTTTAGGACACCTTTTCTGGTCCTTCACTAAACCTTCAAGCATTTTAGGCTGAGCATTAATTTTTTAAAAATTATAAAGTCTGAGTCAGAATACAAAGTAACTATGTAAGTAATAATGTGTTAACAATGTATTATTAGTTAAGAGCCTCGTGGCTAAGTGGTCTAATAGGTATAGCCATGCTGAAGCAAATACTGATGAACAAATTGGGCCAACTCGTCCGAAGTGATATCACCGCCTCACAGAATACTCAGCGTGAAACGGTAACTTTTACTGTATTTCACAGGGTGAGTTAGGATATCGGAGTCCCTTAAAAGTGTCGCAAAAGGCCAGCAATACAACCAATGCGCGGACTGTGGCGCGGTGGTTCATGGGCGGCGGTGTTCTCTTACCAAATTGGAGACCCATCTGCTCTGTTGTCTGCTATATAAAAAAAGTTTCTGTAATCTGACTAGAACATATTAGTAATTTCTCTAGAAATGTTTTCTTTTAGCTAATCTGAGATTAGGAAAAATATTTGATATTCCCTTTTGTTAAAATAGAGTAACCTAGCAATAGCTAAGCATAATAGCAACTAAGCATTAATATTTTGTTGTTTTATTAACAATTATCATTTTGCTTTACTTTACAATAAAATTTTGCAACAAGAATTGCAGAACTTGAAAAAAAGAGGGATTGATGTTTAATGATGATAGCTGTACTTGGGAATGATCTGCTCCAGTTCAAAATGTACCCTAATTTGTGAACATATAATCCAATAACTTCCAAGTAAGCAATCTCAAATACTCTGTAAATTTAAACTAAATGAAGTTCTTATTATTTTGGTTATTGTGACTATTTAGCCAGTGTCAGTAGAATGAAATGATATTTAATAAGAATCAGCTTGAAAGGAAGATACAAATTACAATCAACACATAAGAGAAAGAATACATTTTGAGGAAGTAGGATAAAAGTAAAAAGTTAATAACTATGCATTTGATTGGAATTAGAGATTTATTGTCAATTTGATTCCAGCCATGATGAGATCTATTATCACCATAGGTCTAAGCTTAGCTTAATACAAAATGATGGCATGATGTATTTAGGTAGTGATAATATGAATAGAAATAAAATGTAACCACCCATGATGTTGAGGTATGAAGTGTTTGAATTTCATACTAAAGATGCCAAAGTCCACTTGATTTTAATAATAAATTCCACTCTAATTTACTCTGAAGTGGATATGAAAATTTTAGATATAATATGTAGTGAATATTATTTTAAGCATAGTAAGATAAATGCAACTGTGTTAGTTTATTCATAACTCCTTTGATAAACTATTTATGAAATGTTTTTCTTTATTATTGGCTGTTTGATATCATTTTATTTGCAATTGTCCTTAAA
This sequence comes from Delias oraia, assembly GCA_018230265.1. NCBI lineage: Eukaryota > Metazoa > Arthropoda > Insecta > Lepidoptera > Pieridae > Delias > Delias oraia. The sequence continues at coordinate 23,871 of DWCF01000245.1, read as the reverse complement.
CTGTTTTTCCTGAAGGCAAGTAGGTATAGTTAAATAAGGTTGCGACCAGATTGAATTGTGGCGAAGATTTATATTAAGGAACAGTCGCTTGGTGAGACCTAAATTTTATGTAAGCAAGACAGAACTTGCGAGGTAATGTATGTTTACACAGTCAAGTTTTCATTGAGATGCTTCCAGTCGAAAAAATAATCACATTTATGCAATCAGGATGGCATTCAGGACATAATTTATCATTTTAAATAATTTATACTGTAGATCTTTAAATAAATAGTGGGTCTGTTTATGCCTGAATTTGTTTGGAAAACATAATTTTAAATAATTATTTATTTTTCGAAAGAGAGTTATTGTACTCAACAAAAATGCCGATTGTTACATCTAAATCTTAATTCCATATTGTTTATTATAGAATTTCAAGTAAAAAAATCTGTTAATTTTTTTTTTAAATTTTATGTATTTCGAGGCCGCAGATGGTGGCCCACGTCGCCCACGCCTTACACCGGCTACGTTAAGGTGGTTAGGTCAAGTCTACAAAGAGTTGGATTGGCTTGGTGGTCGTCAGCACTAGGACGGGTGGTGGGCCGTCCTGCTCGGCTAGGAGCTGTTTGAACCATGCGAGCGCGTCCGTGCTGGCGTTTGACAGGAGTCGCTCGGCTCTTGCACCCTTTAATCTGTTGTCGGGGTGGGAACGCTTTGTCGTGCCTACTGCACTTGGAGTTGTGGCCAAGGGCGGCGAGAAAACATCTGTTGGCGATCGAGGACTCATCAGCGAGTCGTCAGTAGAAGCTACTTGCATGCGCTTAACGGTTGGCGCGTTTCTGCTTCCGTAAAAAATCCCTTTTTTCCGACGAGTTGTTCTTGTAGAATTAACTGTTCTTGTATTCATGTTCTTATGCGAGTTTGAGGCGATTTTTTTTTTAAATTTATCATGTTCGTAGATGCGTGTTACCATTAGATCCTCAGTCAGGTTCAGCGAAGAGTCTATTCTCGAGCACGATTTGGGATAATGTTGTAGTCCTTTTTTCATGATAAAAGTAAAAGGACGCTTTGCTTTTAGACGTGTGACGGGCTTTGGTTTCAATTTTGTTGCAGTTTTACCTTTAGTAGACTGACTTGTTTCGACTTCCTTTGCCCTTACAGCTGCTCGCTGGCTTTGTGCATTGTGATCATTGTGCGGAAGTATAGAGCGATTTGCGTTATTTCTCTTCACACTTGGTTCACTTATACTTTCCACACTATATCTTAAGACAGAATTGATCCAAGGAATCGAAGAGCCGACCGATATGAACACTCTCTGAATGTTGCAAAATTTCTGTTTATCGGACAGAGCGATGACACGTTTGTCCTTAAAGAGGGGAATTCCTTGCAGTGAGCAATTATCCTTCCTGTCCGCCGTCGTGCAGATGTTTGCCCCCCCGCTGCGTCTCACTTCAAACATGCACCGCCGTACCGTCTTATGCGTCAGGCTCGTTGAGCGCGACGCGCCCGAAACCAGCACCCGCGTCCCCAGCAACTGCTCCCCATCAATGGACAAAAGTGACACGAGTGGCAACGCGTCGAAGTTGCCGCCGCTTAGCAAGAGTAGCGCAAGCCCTCGCGGTGCTGTGGTGCGGGCGTCTCTGGCTCGACGCGGAGGATACATAACCCGTTGCACTTGGCGTCGCTCGCCCCCGTGCGTGGCGTACTCACTCGCCCGAGCACACGACGAGGTGGTAAGGAGTAGGTCTACTTCGAGGGCAACGCCATAGCACGAGTCTCCGCCCGCGCCGCGCAGCGCCACGATGCCCACGAGCGCCATGGCGCAGTCGAGCGCCGCCGCCCACCAGGACACCTGCAATGCAGTGCGCCAACGGAACATATCGCACTAGAACGATTGCGTCCCCAAACATAAAACTACACTTTATTGTTTTCTTACGACTCGATCGCATTTCAATCAGCAATCAGTCGCTGCGACTTTGTTACAATTTCAAAGTATATTTCCCCTCGAAAATCATTTTTAGAAATGACCTACTTACCCACAAATCTACACGAATAGAGTTAGCACTGAGGTGGCTATATTACTTACGTCACAATAACGAAGTTATGCTCCCTGCTGCTGCATTATTTCAATGGAATATTTACGAGCGAGCTAATGGAGATAGCGGCCACGTGGATAGTGGCGCGGCGCCGGCGCGACCCAGGGCTGCCAGTGAGGCCACGAGGCAACGTGCTCAGGTCCGCCCACTATTGCCACCAAATCTATCCACCTCGTAACCAGTAGATATTATTTATGTAGCGATCAGCGTCACACAGCCCTGCCTCGTTGTGCCGGCCAAATTAGTGAGGAATTTCATATCAATAAATCAAGATAGCGAACGAACGAGTCCATTGAGATGGCCGCGCCGCCTGCACTTCACCAGTTGTGACGTCACTCGCCCCCGCGGCACGTCAATGCTGCGTCAGCAATGGCGTCGCGAACCAAAGCAGCTGTGAGGAAATTAGCGCTATTCTTTGCCAGCGTAGGTACATTAACAATGCATAGTACTTGTTTTCAGTACGGTTCCAAGTAGAAAAATATTGCCTTCTTATGTAAATACCCAAAATAAATCTTAGATACTCTTATTTTGAAAGAAAATTAACATATGAATCATTAATTTAAATAATATTGAAATAAAAGATGTGTTTCTGATTTGGCGTGCCTCTCGGTTGGCACTTTTTTTAATGGTAAAGAAGATAACTGAACAGATAGGTCTTCCATATGGTAAGAGAACACCGCCGCCCATGGACACCCGCGCCACAGCCCGAGCCTTGATTGCGTTGCCGGTTTTTTGCGCTGTTTAAGCGGCATTTTTAAGGCCCTTCGATTTCGTCCCTCACTTAGTGAAACACAGTAGAAGTACCATTTCAAGTGAATTATTATTTCATGCTGAATATTTTGTGAGTGGTACCATTTCGGACAAGCCGACCTAATTAGTGCGTCCGCAAAAAGGCACTTGGGGTGCTCAGTCCGCGGGATGCCTTGCCTGACAACACACAATAAACCAGCTATATTGAAATGATGTTACCATTGGTACAACTTACAAAAAAAGCGTACCTATTTCTAAAATGCCGCCAACGCATCTTCGGTCCAGCAAGGGTTGGAGGTATCCATGGGCGGAACAACATTTATCTTAAGTGAGTTTCCTGCCTCCTTTGTTATTTTCATAAAAAACTTATTAATGAGTATTAATGAAAGGCATCACATGCAGTCTGATGCAAATAATCTATCGAAAAATTTGATCATGTTAAGTTATTTAATATTTGTAGAGCCGGAAATGGTTGTGAGATGTATTCAATGAAAAAAGAAATACAAATTATTTATTTGTCTTTGTACTCATAAAATCTACAATGTTTTGAAGTGAGGTGGGCCGTAGGTTTCGTGGGGGACGCCTTGACTGGTTGACACGACTGACGAGTCGAAAGTTGAGCCCACGGCGCTCACAGGCGAAGCACCCGAGAATCCGACGGTGCTTAGCGCCGGAGCATTTGTGCCGCCCACCGCTCCGTTTTCATAGCTATTACCGCCGTTGGGTGGGCTGTAGGCGTCGTTGAATGACGAGTTGGCGAACGCGATGTTAACATTGCTATCGCCGATAACAGTGTTCGCTCCGCCGGCTGCTCCAGACGTACTGGAACTTACGGCAGATGACTGGTGGAACGTGTCGGTGGGCTCTGCGGAATTTATGTAAGTAGATCCAGAACCAGTGTTAGAGCTGGATTGAAGATGTGTGCCGGTACCGGTTTCCAAGATAGATGAGCCTTTGTTATTTAAAAGTGTAAAACCATCACCGAACCTATCGGCAACGCCGGCCACTTGGCTCGCTGACTGGGCCGAACTCAAGATGCCATCGAGCGATCCTGAGTGCTCATCTTGCACTGCGCCACTACTCCCCGAGGATATGCCTGAAAAGGAGGCCTTGACCCCACCCTTGTTGTAATCCTTAACGATGTTGTCGATTAGCGCTTGCGAGTTGGCCTTGTCGTCGTATTTAATGAAGAACACTTCCGGTTTCGTCGGCAACTTGGCTTCGAATTTGGGCAAATCAATGTTCTTGATGTCTTCTGGTTTTTTAACTAATACATACACGATCGTCTTCTCTTCGGTCTGTTGCGGGATGGGTATGACCTGCGGGGCGGGCGCTGCTAAGGTCGGCGCCTTGATGAAGATCACTTTGTAGTGTTTCTGCGGTGGTGGCAGAGTGATGGGCTGACGTCTCACGTTCTCCGGCTCTTCGGGCGCAGAGATCAAGTAGAAATGCTTGAACACTTGCGTTGGTTGCTGAGACTTTTGAAGGTAAAATTCTTGTTTGGCGCCGGATTGTTGGACCTGGTTAGCAGACTGGTAGTAACTGCCAATTTTATCTAGTCCTGTAGTATCAAATGTGCTCTCAAAAGTTGTTTGGTATTCAGTAAGCGCCTGACCTGAACTGCTTCCAAATGTGTTGTAGTTGCCAGAGGAGGCATAATAATTGTTGGATCCAGAAGACGGGCCCGAAGACCCATAATAATTGTTGGCTCCTGACGAAGAACCTGAAGATCCGTAGTAGTTATTCGATCCAATGCCGAGCCCTGACCCAGAGCTTGAGGAAGCTGCATTATAGTAGGAGCCCACGCCTGCTGCATTGTATGCAGGTCCACTACCAGAAACGTGACCTGTACCGATTTTATAATATCCAGAATTGACGCCAGTACCACGATGTTCTTTATTTGACTCTATACCAAACGCGGAGCCACTCTGACCGAACGATCCCGAGGGATAGCCGGAGGCTTGCTTGTTGTAGGGGTTGTCGAAATAGTTGGATCCCGTCTGGTAAGTGTAGCCACTTCCAGCAGCACCCTGGCTCGCGTGAGCATCGGCGAGTTTTGCACGGAGCTCGTAGGCGCAGATTCTCGAAGCGACTGCCGCCGCTGTCACGGTCACCAACTGCGAATAGGTATTCTTTTGTTACGATAATTCCACATTCATTTAGAAGTATGATAAATACTGCAGAAGCCATCGCCCCAGTCTTCCCTGCCCGAATGAAGGTTAATTTTTTTATGGTAAAGCGGACAACGGAAGAGGTGAGTCTTTTATATGGTAAGAGAACATGGCCACTCAAGGACGACCGCGCCACAGTTCGTGCTTTGGTTGTGTTGCCGGCCTTTAACGCCATTTAAGTTGCATTATCCGATATTCTTATCCGACATACTCATTGAAACATAGCAGAAGCCGTTTCAAGTATAACTACCATTTCACGCTGAGTATTCTGTGAGTCCGTGGTATCACTTCGGACGAACCGACCCAATTAGTACATCCGCATATGTTTCAGCATAGCGGGTGCAATTTAATTTTTTTTTTTAAATAGGAAGGCAAACGAGCAGCAGGATTACCTATGAGAACCGGTCCCCCGCCCATGGTCATCCCTGGCCGTAGCTGGGCAGTGAGTGCATTGCCGGCATCCTTGTTTAGTGAGCTCATTATGCATCTCAAAACGCGGGTGATATTGGGCTAGTTGAGGAGCAAGTTATGTCATCAATTAAGTAATTTGAATAAATTAATCCACGAGAGATGTTCAATAATAATATTCACGGAATCGGAATGCCACCGTGACCTTTTCCTCCGCATTAGAACATCTAATTTATTAGCCTATACTTATGAACTGACGCCGAGCGGATATTAAGACAGCGTTATTTTTTCAATTCAATCCTCCTGATGTCATAGTTCAAAATATAACCCCGACGTTGCTAATGAGCGCTCGGCCTGCCGATGGGCAAAGTGCGAAATGTCGCGGTCACCTCGGCCAATCATTGTGCTACGAATGATATTTTCTTTCCAATATTGGAACCGTTACGAATGTTAGCTCTTCTGGCTTCAGAAAGTTGTCTACTAAATAAAGTAGCCTGCATCAAGAACCACTCATTGGGCCGGCTCGTCCGAAGTGAGACGGGCTCACAGAATACTCAGCGTGAAATGATAGCTGTTTTGGAAATGGTACTTCTACTGTGTTTCGGTGAGTGAATGAGAATATCTGACGTTCTTGAGAATGCCGCTTAAGTGGCGTAAAAAAATCGGCAACAACACATGGATGGCGGTGTTCTCGTATCATATAAAAGACTCATCTGGTCAGTAGGCCGGTATACCATATTTTTTTTAAAACAACGGAACACGCAGTCTCGCATCGGGAGGCTGCAGCCCTTAAACATTTCTCTTCGTGCTCGCTCATGGTCGAGCTCAACAAAAGCGTTATCGAACTGATATAGACTGGGAGCCAGTGAAGTGTCCGAGTAACGGACTTCCTGTAAGGCTAGAAATTTGTATATTTATGATTTGTTGTATGCTATGGACAAGCAGATTTTCCTTCGCCTGTCATGGTCTTGTGCTATTAAAGATCGCCTGTTATTAGATTTAGAATAGTTATTAGATTTATTCTAAAACCTTTACTTTTACACCTGCCTGGCGGATATTTGTGCTCACTGCAATTTCCTGTCAAATTTTTTAAAGATTTACACCCAGTTAACTGGATCCTATTAAATCTTGTAGCTTGCAGGTTTAGAATTCAATTTTTTTTTTACAATTTGAAAACGATATTGGCTAATGGTCTGCAGGCCTTCCGCCTACCGGGGCACGGCTATTACGGCCCTTAACATATAATAAATCATGAGGTTCTTTACTCGGTTCACTGGCTCTTGGACAACTAACGACGGGAATGAATCGCTAGCAAGATTACATTATAGTTTCGCAACTTAATGTTTTCCAACAGTAATTAACGAACAAGAGGCAAGCTGAATGCTTTGCGTTGATCTCAAAGCGAATCCATTTAACAACAACAATAACGCGAACAACCGCGTTGTTGTTCCATAAGCAACGCGAAAGCAATCCAATGTCCGGCGCAAATAGCGTGAAGCAAAGAACATTTGCAAACGAGAGTAAAAATGGCGCCAAACATACCTATGTACGGGCCTACTGGAAACACAACAATATATAACGTATAACTCATATCTGTTAAACTTAAAAAGCTGATAGACACACGACAGAGAAGAAAGTGAGATTGTTAATCTCGTTGAAAGCGATTAAGGACAAAAAGACAAAAAGCGATACACTGCTTATAGTAAAGTATGGACGGATTGTCCGCGCATAGCGTAGCGGCGTTGGAGGCGGAAGCGGAAGCGAGCGTTAGGCAATAGGAATGTGAATACGCACCCAAACAGAGAACATAGCGTTGCGGGTGGCGAATGCGGGTCGCGGGCCGGAATGTCGCTTATATAGCGCTCATCACGCAAGTACAAGGCCATGGCGAACCGGTATACTACCGGATGAGACCAACGTTGTAGCCGAATTATGGACCCAAACGCGAGCTGAAGAGAATCGTCGGAGTAGCAACATTGATCACACAATCCAAATACGTGGAAATAGAACCTTCGGGGCTCGCACTCGGCATTCTGCCCTAGAAGCAAGGGCACGATCACATTCAAAAAGCATTTGTTGAAATGCAAGTCAATTTACAATAGTAAAGCTACCATTGGTTGGGATGATAAAGATATAGATTCCTCCAAGAGAAGAACCATCAAGAAACTCATAGGGTTTTATTTTATTTACCGCCAAATTTACAATGTTTGGTTCATTTACATTCTCTAGTTTAGAAACTGCCAGTTAGTGCTTGTGCAGAAGTTTCTATGCATCTTTGTATTCAATGTATTAATTTTTTATTTCTTTTTGTTTTATTCTATAGCAGATAACGGAGAAGGTGGGTCTCCTATATGGTAAGAGAACCCCACCGCCTATTAACAACCGCGCCACACTCCGCGCATTGGGTATTTTTAAGGCCCTACGATATCCTCAATCACTCTTCGAAACTCAGTACAAGTACCATTTTACGCTAAGTATTCTGTGAGCCCGTGGTAAGAACTTCGGAAGAGCCGGCTTAATTAGTGTGTCACCATATGCATCAGCATGGTTCTCTCACGGGTGCGACAATATTAAGACATTCGCCTGGCCACTGTCAAGAATTTCAGATACAGAATAAATTATAAATTAATTATAATTTTTTGGACTGGGATTCGAACCTGATATCTCTCGCTTCATGGTACACTTTTAAAACCATTTAGCAACGAGGCTCTCAAAAGCCTACTCCGGCCTAGTTCCATCTCCTGCAACGACCTCGGTGACTCGAGGTGCTGTGCTCTGTATCCTGCCACCCGAGAGCATTCTAGTAGTATTTGGTTGCAGGCTCAGCACAGAAGACTGTCTATAACACCCAGCTTGGAGTGTATGAAAAGTTAGCGCTCCGGCGTCACACATTCAACCTAATCACTACACAGCACTAGGTTGGATCACCAAGCATGTATTATATGCATCCTCTGCTCATGCAACAAACAACAGGTAAAAAAGTTGGATTTAAGTTCCAACATTGTTAAGACTCTCGCCTGGCAAATACTTAGCCGTGCCAGAGACCAAATATAACTTGCGGCTATAACTTGATCGGCGATATAACTTGCTTCGTGGTAGGCATATAAGAACACTCGGCTTATCGTAGCTAAGAGTGGACAGCCCTGGCTGCGACCTCCACCTGAGACGACTCAGAGCTAGGTTCGAGTTTCGCAGGAGACACCCTTGTCCACGTTAAGCTGTCCGGACTGAATAGTCACACCGAGAGATCATTTTTAAAAAAAGGCCCCGAGCTGCGGCGCGAAGAGGTTTTGGCGCGGTGCGGCGGCCCGTATCGGATTCAGCAGCATTTACAAGACAGTGGCTGATCTCTATAACACCGACTGTGCCAATTTCAATTACTATTCAATGACAACTAATCATTTGAAATTGCCAAACCTGTTTCAGTTAATATTAGCTTGAGAAATATATTATTGTAATAATATTAGCATATATGGAATTTTGAATTTAAATAAAGCCATCGACCTCAGTGGCAAAATTTATTAGTTATTAGTGGATTATTAGAAAATGCTCGTTTCAGGGTCACCACTGAGGCCAGCGGCATAGCATAACAGGCGGGCTTCTCAACCTTAAAAAAAAGCATTTATTCAAATAGGCCCCATGAAGGCAATTTTGCAAGTCAACTTACAATAGTAAAGCTACCATTGCTTTGGAACATTTACCTCTACGAGAAGAACCAACAAGAATCACAGGATTTTTTTTAAATCGCCAAACTTAGGATGGTTAGTTCATTTATTGACCAGTTTAAAAGGTACCAGTACGTCCTTGAGCAGAAGTTTCCGTGAATCTTTGTCTTCTATGTATTGGTTCTATCTATCCCGACTCACTTACATAAGAGAATATCCCTAAACATACCAAACAAGCCCCTTCGCTTCTTTCGCCTTCTTCACGGTCGTCATGGTAAAACTAATTACCGTCTGAATAGCTATCTGGTGCGCGCAAGAAGGAATTTCAATGATATGTAGGTATATATGAGTAGCGCGACAGTGATCCTTCTCTAGCCATGTACTCTCGGCAAGAGGGCTTTTGAGGCTTGGCTTCTTCGGAGGATGTGAGAAGTTAGTGCCTGGTCAAAGTGACCTTCGGTTGTACTTTGTTTTGCAACGCTGTGTTTTGTTTCGGTTGTAGTTAGTTTTATGCATTATTCTGTGTTTCCAAGTGAGCATTTTAAAGTAATATTTTGATTTAGCTGTTAGTTTTCCATGTTTAATTTAAACAAATATATCTCCTACTCGAAAGCAATTTCAATTATTCTCCTTTTCGTTTTCCTTCAAGATTGCTCAAAGTATTCCATGAGGCGCAAAAAAACAATGTACGTTAGCTTGCTTAGTCGACGATGCAGATGCCAAGGTAGAGTTAGAGAAGGCTGAATGAACGGTGGTGAGCAGTGGTGGCGAGTGGAGGGCGCGTTGCGCAGAAGTCGGCGCGGCACGGCGGGTCGGGGCGGAGTCGGTTTGAGCGGAGAGCGGCCGCGGCTGGGCGGAGTACGGCGGCAGTAGCGCGCGGCGCGCCGAGAGAGCAGCACGCGATGATTGCGGTGGCGCTGGGCGTGTGGCTGAGCGCGCTGGCGTGGGCGGGCGCGAGCGCCAGCGTGCACTGCGCGCTGCGGCGCGAGATCTCGCCGTGCACGTGCCGGCGCGAGGACGCCGCCGGCGCCGTGCTGGTGCTGTGCCAGCGCATCTCCTCGTACCGCGACGTGGCGCGGGCGCTCACCGACAAGTTCAGCCCCGACACCAAGATTGGCCTCGACATCTCGCACTCCGCGCTGCCCGACCTCGCCGAGCACACGCTGCGGGACCTCGGCCTCTCCATGACCAAGCTTAAGCTCAACTTCGACAATCTGAGGCAAGTTGCGGCTCCTTCGCACCTGGTGCTCAGCCGGCCTTTACCAAATCCCTTTGGCGCTCGGTGTGTTTATAGAGAATGAGCGGGGCTTATCGGCAGTACAAGTGATAATTATGGGGCGCGGGCGACAAGTGGCCGTGGCCGCCTCACCTCCGACCCAGCCGACGCATCACCGATCGGCGCGCGCGCACGCGCCCCACGCTAGGCGTCGCCGGAGCCGAGGGACGCGCAGCTAGGAGCGGTGAGAGCGGCGCGATAGTCGCAGGTTATCTTAGGTCGCGTCTGAAGCAGCGAGTTGAATGATAGATAGCCCGTCGCGACGTTACACACAGATCGCGCCTCGTCTTCTGATCGCCACGCTCGGGCTTCGGCGCCGTCGGCCTCCTCCGCTGCGCTCAAACGTCCGAACCCTAAACGAATCGAATCAACGACAAGAGGCCATTCTCTGCTCTATTCTCTTTAACGTAACCTTGATCTTCTTAATAATAAAATGTTAAAAAGGACCAATACTGTCCTTCACTTTACACTATAATGAAGAAAACATGCGCAATATAAAATGAATTTCGCCCTAGTAACTCGTACGGACCAAATGGGCGAAAGTCTCCGAGCCAACCGCTGCTGCGAAAAAGACGAAAAATAATTCCAAACGTCCGATTTGCCTTCGGGACTCATAATGCGTGTAATACGCTTGTGCGTTGTCGGCCTTTGATCTGCCTACCACAAAACTCCCCCCTTGACATTGCAAAAGGTGATTAAAATAATTATGCGGCGTTTATTTCCACAAGAAAGTGTGAGTAACTTGAAAAGTTGACCGTTGCGGACAAGACGGGCTTACTGAATGTCACCCAGCCCTTTGTGGTTCATGTGCTTCTACGCCGCTACCCACTGCTATCTGCTGTGGCTAGAGGGTCATAAGCGACGCGTATTCAGCCAAACCTATAGAAAAGCAACAAACAGAATACTGGAGTAAGGATATATATACTGGTGAGTTAGGATATCGAAGGCCCTTAAGTGCTGTTTAAGTGGCGTAAAAGGTCAGCAACACAACAAAAGTACAGAGTGTGGCGCGGTTGGTGATAGACGGCGGTGTTTCTCTTACCATATAAGAGACCCACCTGCTCCGTTGTCCGCTGTACCTTAAGAAACAGACAGAACCTTGTATGGGTTCATTGAAGAATGCACCCGCTCACATCTCCCTGTCGGCGTGTTTGCATTATCGCTATCTATTCATTAATACGTGGTGTGTTTGCTCGTTAATCGGTGTGGGAGCCAGCCATTATTTGGGTCACGCGCTCCCAGAGTTGCTCCCCCGCCTGGCCCTAGCCTGCGTAGCCCATCCAGCGCCGACATCGTCTACCTTCTTTACCAACGTCTCCGCTATTCTAATCATTACAATACTTAATACACAAAGCATAGACAAGAAAGTTGTTCTAAACTGAAAAACACAGCAATAGTTCTCAGCTAACTATATGGAAATTTATCAAATCAATGGACATCAAGAGGTTGAAGTAACATTCTTATAAATTGTGAATTGGAGATTAATTAAATAATTCTTCATAGAAACCTTATTTCTTTTCGACTATATGTAACGAGTCTAAATGTGTAGTTCTATATTCGAGTTAGAAGAGAAGAAGTTTCCTTTAAGGCTGGTACGTCACCCGCGTCTCCGCAAGGACTACCGGGTGTCCATAGTCGAAGAACCGCTTACCCTAGGTAAGTCTTCTGCTTGTTTGCCAGCGCTAGAATTTAATTTTTCGAGATATGGAGGATAAATATATACCAAAATGACTTGGAGGGACCCAGTGATTACTTCGACTGATCGAGGATTGGGACTTCAAGTAATGGCACTTTTGCTGTATAACGGTAAAAAATACATGTTTTCGACATTGGAGCTTTGCCACTAATACGACCTAACGAAGTTCCAATTTTTTATGGTTAATCGGACAACAAAGTACCCGGGTCTCGTATATAGTAAAAGAACACAACCGCGTCATAGTCTGCGCCTTGTTTGTGTTACCGACTTTTTATGCCGCTCTGGCTGCATAATTTTTCACTCACTCAGCAAAACATAGTACAAATACCGTTTCACGCTGTGTATTCTGAGGCCGTGGTATTAATTGGGACGAGTCGTTCCAGTCAGTGCATCAACAAATGGATCAGCGTTAGTCGAATATGGATTATTATAGTTTTAATAACTTATACAAAGTCTACAGTGCTATTTCAAAGGAACCGTATAACCGTACCGTTCAAGCCTGGTTGAGCCTGCGTTGAGGATTCCACTGAGTGCATAGCTCGAGTATATGAATAGCACGAGTGAGCAGTAGTGACACCTCGACGCTGTAGCGACAAAGTTATGTCGCCAGACTCAGCCCGGTGAGCTTCCGACCAGCTGCGGCGTCTCTTGCGAGACAAGAACCTCGGCTTGGACCGTCGCGGGATCGTGGGCCATCTGAGCGGCAGGACGGAAGCTCACTGGAGTGAGTCTGGTGACATAATTTGGTCCACACCTCCGTTTCCGGCGGAGGCGGTTGTTGGCACTGTCCCTACACAGAATCCTACCATCTTAGGTTGTGTTATTTTTCTTTCGGGAGGCTATCAGCTTATAATTGTATGATATCGTAATTCGATTGTCTGCATTGTGTAGTACGTGTTTGGGTCTCCGTCTGTTTTTAGTGGTTGGGAGAAGATTGTAGTTGGCGCTGTGACGCACGAGTGGGTTAAGATGGTGTTCGGCGCTAGTGAAGTAGCGCATACTCGCCAGCTACATCCATTGGGTTATAGTAGGGAGCTGTAAGTCGCGGTGGAGGTCGACATTTGGCACGTAATAGAGCGCTTCGCGATTCGAGTGAATCGTGATTTAATTACCTGTAGGCTATGCTTGCGTAGGTCACAAACGGACGGATGCAAGTTTTATAAAGCGTGATTTGTGCCTAAGGGACATTTTACTTTTCTTGGACGAGAGGCTAATTGCTGCCGCCTCTAATTTAATTGCCCTTTGGCCCGGCTCCGAGGCAACGACAATTATTACGGATCGCTCCGCGCGTGTTCAACTCTAATTCATGGCCTGCTGCTTGCTAGCGCGCATCTAGGGCAACCGGCGCTCGGGGCGAAGGCCGGCAAATTGTCTCACTAACCTCTGACCGGCTAACCCATTCATTACAAGCTCTTTGTGTGAAACTACGAATACCTCTTTCAATAGGCATAAGCGACTTGTAAGCGGCGATACAAATGTGGCTAAGCGTCGCACGGCCGTCCGTGGCGCGAGATCTGACCGTCATTGGGATCAGGATAACTCGCAGCAGTTCAGTGATGCGGCTTGTCATTGTCGGTCGACAGTAGTTCCCCTTGTGTGTTACGGTTGAGCAGCGACGCAATGAGGGCCCGATTGAGAGGCCTCGCTGCGCGTACAATGAAGCGATCGTTTGCAGCGATCTGCGCGAGAGCGTGTTCTCGAAGCTGGAGCTGCTCGCCTACCTGAGCCTTGCGGACAACTCGCTGAGCGAGATGCCGCGCCGCGTGCTGCGCCACCTGCCGCACGTGCGCACGCTGGACCTGTGCCGCAACAACATCACGCAGCTCGAGGAGGACGACTTCCAGGTGAGGCCCGCTCGGCGCCCCGCTGCGCTACCTCTCCAGCTCTAACGCCCTTCTCTCCGCAGGACATTCAGGAGCTCGAGCACTTGCTGCTGGCCGGCAACCAGATAGCGCGCATCGAGAGGCACGCCATGCCCAAGGGCCTTAAGCACATCCACCTCGGCCTCAACAAGCTGCACACCTTGAGCGGCGCCCTGCGCGACTTGGACCGCCTCGAGTGGATCTTCATTAACGCCAATCACCTGAAGTCAATTGAGAACGAATTGCCCCTGGTGAGTAGCAGCCCGGCGGAACTGCCACCACAACACTGACGCGACATCACAACCAAGAACGACGCCTTGCCCCCGCAGCGCGCCAAGCGGCTGACGCTCGTACACGCGGCACACAACGGGTTGCGCGCGCTGCCCGCGGAGCTGCGCCATCTGCCCGCCCTCGACGCGCTCTATGCTTACGACAACCGCATCGCGGCGCTCACCGGTGCGCTGCGCGACTGCCGCCGCCTGGCCACGCTCAGCCTCTCTTTCAACGACATTCAAGAGGTGCGGCCTTCCCCTCTCTCTCCGCTCCTCCGCCTCGCCGCCTGCGCACTCACCTCTCCGCCTTTCGGTTGCAGCTGGCCGCGGACGAGTTCGCGGGCACGGAGGCCCTCGAGAACCTGGACCTGGCCTACAACCGGCTAAGCGCGCTGAACGGCTCCCTGCGCGCCCTCAAGTCTCTGCGCTACCTCAACCTCACGCACAACGCGCTTGCACACTTCTCGCCGCAGGAGGTGCGAGGGCTGCGCAAGCTCTACGTCATCGACCTGTCGCACAACAAAATAGCGCGGCTCGCAGGCCCTGCGGAGGTGAGCGCGCCCGCAAGGGCAAGTAGCGACGCGGCTGCGGCGTCGAGCGAGCTAATCGGCAGCCTGCTTCAGAACGCGGTTGATATGGAGACACGAGTGCTGGAGATACGGCTGGACCACAACAGCCTAGCGGGCGTGGGCGGCGCGCTGAGCGGCGTGCGCGGTCTTCTGCGCCTCACCCTCAGCCACAACCGCATCCAGCACCTCGCGCCTGATGACCTCGCCGGCCTCGACGATCTGCGGCTCCTTGACGTGTCCCACAACCAAATCGCTTCGCTGGAAGACGCATCCAAGGTCCGTCTCTTCGCTGCCTCAACTTCCCTCTCTATGGCTAGCGTGCTCTGGCGAATGATGATGCGGCCACTTTCAGACGATCCTGCCCAACTTAGAAGAGCTGATCGTCCACCACAACGATCTCGTGGCGCTGGCACAGGCGCTGCAGGGGCTTCCCGCGCTCTGCTCCGCTGACTTCTCCTACAACCGCATCCGGAGCGTTGACACTGAGCTGGTCTCCAAATCTCGGTGCACCATCGACGGCGTGCCAAGTGTCCTTAAAATATACCTTCAAGGTAAAGGCCCGCCCAGCGACTGTCTTCTGCGAAGCGATCGAATCTATGCTTTGGCACACGTGACACGACGATGTCGCCGAGCAACTGCTCTTTGAAGGACCACTCCTTGTCGCGTTGTATTTGAATGTTATGTGTATCAAAAATCTTGACCGGTTATTAAAATAACAATGTTTAAGAGATTGTCGAATGGCTTTGTGCTATTCATATATAAAGATATAGAGGGTTTTATTTTCACTTTGATAGAATCCGTCCCACGACGCAAGGGCTGAAGGTTCACTCTCTTGTTGGACGCTCATTGGACTCGTTCTTACAGATAACCCGGTGCTGTGCGACGAGAGAGTGTTCGAGGTAGAGGCGGCGGTGGAGCGCGGCGGGGCGCGTCTGAGCGGCGAGGCGGCGTGCGCGGCAGTGCGCGACACGGGCCCCGGGGCGCTCAACGACGTAGGCTCAGGGCCCGACAGCCCCGTGATCGTGCTCGCGCGCGCCGGCACTCCCTTGTCGCCCGGCACCTTCGCCTCCCGCCGCGACGCCCTGCGCTCGTCCTGGCCGGCACGCCCGTTGCGCCCGCCGCCCGAGCCGCGAGCCCGCGACGCGCCCTGACGGGCGCTCGGCGCGCCCCTTCCACCAAAAAGTCATCTCGTCGGGTCCGACGATTCAGCTGCCGGAGATAACTAAACGATGTGAAACGCAACAAGTGCCATGTACCTAACTTAAGCTCAGCGTAGAATTTAGATTTAGACGTAGTTGCCAGTGAGTCTGTCTAGAAAGACACAGACGCTTGCGCTTCGGTCCGGCGAGCCCGTCCCGTGGCAGCCGACTGGCTGCACCGACTCGACCGCTGCGATGCTAACGAATTATGTTATTACAGCTATTTAGTGCACTAACTTAACTGTATACGCCCCTTTGAGTATTCGAACTATTTATAAATAGAAATTATTATGCTAAATGTAGTCGCCGCGCCCAGGTGCTCGGCGCGGCGCGCGGTCGCCGTCCCAAGTATTAGGGGGCCTCCGAGTGGCGCGGCGCGTGGCCCGGGCTAGTCGTGTCTAATAAATGTTTACAAGTACTATTCTGCAGTTTTTCTCGCTTCTGCTACTACTTCACTGACACTCTACTCCCGGCTCATTACTGAACAACAGAATATCTAAAGCTTCAACTGAAATAGTACAGCAGACCAATTGGGTCCTGAGACATGAAGCTCATCCACTGCATCCAAGAAATTTTAAATTGTTTTTGCAACAAGATTTATTGTTTACTAAAAAAAGCTCAAATTCTAGTGATTGGTTCAACATTGCAATCTTAGCTAGCCTTTTTCTAGAATTTAGTTTCCACTGTAGCCTATGCTATCTGATAAATTAATAAAAACCATGTTGCATTAAACGACAAAGAAGTCCTATATATTGTACCTACTTATTAAAACTAACTATAGGAAGTATGCCTTGCTCTGAAGTAAAACTATACACCTAACATATAAATAATTATGTCAATTACATATTTATTACTTGATGAACAAAAAATAAGAGAAATTGTTGAAAAATCTTTAATATATAATTCTTCTGTAACTGCATTGACAGTGAACTTCTCAACGGCAGGACTGAATTGAATCAAATTTTTGTGTGTACAAGTTGATTCGAGGATGGTTTAGATTCACAATGCCCGGCAGATGGTGCCATAGTCATTATTTTTGTATTCACTCAATGCTTTTAACTTTTTATATGCTGTGAAAGTGACACTGAATGCAGTGCAGGGCAGTGTCTTTTAATTTTGTTATGGATATTACATTTGTTATAATCACTTATTTAATACTATAAAAAATATTAATAATATATTTATTATCTTTTCAAATTAAGTTCTCCTAGCAAAATATTTATCAGTTATCACTTATTAAATCACTAATTATTACTGTTTTATTAAATATTAAGTATATATTGGAACATTACTAATTAATACATTGGTTTGTTTTTGTACTTAGAAAAGTCATCAATCTCATTTAGAAACTGTTATATAAACATAATAATTACTAAATTTACTAATACACTCTTAATTCCAGTCTCAACAAAGATAAAATAAATTAACAAATATATCTTGATCAGAACTAGTAACACAGTCACATACACACATAACATTAAGTAACTCACTATACTAAATATTGAAATTGAAAACAGTTATAAAAACAAATAAATAAATTATATCCTATATTTAGGTTGACTTATTTCGTTTTTCGTATTTTTAATCAATATTCGTAATTGAAATTTGAAGCCTTATATTGTATCTCAAGAAAAGCAGTTTGTCTTAGTTTTTTCCATATAAATTAATGCAATGATCCTAGTATATTTGTTAGGTGAGCTTGTACGATAACTTTGAACTGAAATGAGTTTCAGACCAACTTTTAGTTAGTATTAACACAATTTCAATACAAATTGTTATTATTCTTATATACTTAGCATACATTGTGATGTCAAAATTAGCTTAATTATATCATAGTAAATAAAATAAATAAGCATCTGCAGACAGCTCCAGGAACTTTTCTCTGCATTTACATGGTGTTATTTTTACCTCTGCTTCATAGGCAAACTTGTAAATAGTTTTAATATATAACTATCCCCAAAAACATAACATTACCTAGTACCAGTGCTTCAAATGATGTTGTTTTGTTAATTGAAGAGGGAACTGTTATTATATAAGTATAGACAATTTTGACCTTGACTAAACTTATATACACAGATTTAAATACCACTGTCTTAAAAGAAATTGGAAATAAAAATTCTGGTTATGATACAACTGGTAACTGTATTGATTAAAAATTGATAAAATGTTTACACGCCTTACCTCTGAAAGTGATCTTAAAAAGAACGACTGAAGACTTGACTGCTGCGAATCACTCTGACTATTTATATTCAGGGAAGAGGTTTTGCTTTGTATTCTTAAATATTTGGTCATCAAGTAAAGCCTCATGATATTTCATCACTTCCATGATCATATTTGCTTAATGCACCCAACATATTCATCTATCGATTTGGACCTTCCCTGCAAGCCAATACCTTCTATTGATTCAGTTCCAAGTCGACATACCAGCTAAAACATTTAGAGGTAGTTTTTAGAGACAACGCACTGCTGCGATAGCGAGAAATGTCCTGCGTCATTCGCAAAATAGTCTTACTTCAAGAAAGTAAGGACGCCCGATTCCATTTATAAGACAAATAGCTGTGACTTTTAAAAAGAATC
Organism: Delias oraia; assembly: GCA_018230265.1. Lineage (NCBI taxonomy): Eukaryota > Metazoa > Arthropoda > Insecta > Lepidoptera > Pieridae > Delias > Delias oraia. Next base: position 5,354 of record DWCF01000245.1, on the reverse strand, counting down.
AAGCGAATCTTCTTATTATAGAATATAGACAGACTTAAGGAAAGTTAAGGACGCTTTCAAATTGCTGTTTGGCATATCCTACTAAGAAGGTTTAGAATTATTGGTACCATGATTGCACTAGTTTTTGCTTACGGTTATTTTTCTTGCAAAGATTTTCAATAGCGTTGGGGTAAAATAAACGATTTAAATTATTTGACATAATAACAAAAGCGAAAACTGTTAAATTATTTGATATAATAACAGCAAAGTGAGAACTGACAACTGCAAAACGTACGTTTACGTCGTGACATAGATTGCCATTGTTAAATAATAATTCGGTTCAAAATTTAAACAGAATACGTATTAAATTATCAAGATCATCTTTTATGAACAAATTATGCAATTTTATCAAAGAACTATTAAGTCTTTATTTTTAATTCGTTTCTCTTTTAACAGTTTTATTTTAAAGATCTATATGGCAGGTAAATAATTATATTTACTCGAATTACAAGGGAGCAATCAACTACATTAATTATAGTTTAAAATCTTGTATATCAGAAGATAAGATTATCTGAGTAAAATTGTTTTTTTATAACGATTATATATATTTTTATGGATTATATATTTTATTATAATAGTAAGATTGGTAATATATAGATGTCCTCATATTCTTACCAGCTTTTAAACATTTTAAAACACTGATAATTAATTTATTATTAATTTTCACATTTTTTTATTCGTGTCTTTTAATCTTTACTCTCTTTTGGAATAGGTACATAAAGGCTATGTATCTATTTTTTTTAAATTATGAAACAACATTTCTTACCATATAACTGTTAATATTTATTTTGAAAATATAAAATAAATTTAGGCCAATCCGGGTTTTTAATACACTCGCTTTATTCACCTCTTTTGTACCATCTTGACGTTTATCGTTCCACAACTGATCGTTTTATAAGGCATCACCACTCTGTGGAATCAGCTGTCTGCAGATGTGTTTCCAAAATAATAGATCTGAACATCTGAATTTATCATACGAGAAAATGGGTCGTTATGGTAAATTTCGGAGAATAGGAGATGAGAAGAGGTCTAGAAGAGTGCGAAGAGAAAGGCTACGACGGCCGTAGCGATGTACACCTTCTTCGCAGAGTCGTTCACCTCCCGTATTGGGAGCATTTTGCCGGCGTTCCACAGGCAGAACCGTATGCCGTTCGCGTAGTGGAATGCGAACGGTGCCCCGACGAGCAGCTTCGCCGCGAATATCAGCGGTCTCGACAGATCGAGGCTCTGGATTATGGTCACATAGGTCTCCACACCGTTGGAGAGAAACAGCGTGCCGCATGACAACATCAGGGCGTAGAACGTTAGGATCGTGCCTGCAAGATAGGTATATATTTGCATTTTATATTTAATCGAATATATATTAGCGGATTCAACAAATCTCTCTCTGTCAGGTTTGACCAATTAATACAATATCATTATAAATCATATATATTTATTTTAATTTTTGATTATCAAACGCCAGTCGCTAAAGACATTAGAATTTAAAATAGCTAATGTTAACAAATTTTACTATACATTTTATCACATACAATGTATCCAATATATGCATAAGTGCATACATTGTACGTAGGACAATATATATGTTAAGAAACAAACCATTAATCGACTTGATAATGTATTTTGTATTAGATCACTTGTTGATAAAATATTTAGCGAGCGCCACGTAATAGTACACCTCGCACAGCACCTGTGATCCGCTCCACGATGGACGTCATGGCCGGCTCTGTGGGCGCGTAGATGAAGAGGTGCGGGGACATGGGCCGCTTCAAGTCCATGTTTTTTTTGTCGTGCGGTTCAAATGCCGGAGGCCGGTACGGCTTGTATATGATGTTAAATTTCGATTTAGAACCATCTGTCGCATTTGAGGACTTCCCGCCAGCCTTGCAGCCGCACGCCTCGCTCGCCAGGGCCACACTCGGCTGCAGCATGGGCCCGGTTTTCATGTCCAACCTGAAATATGTACTACGGTTGAATAGCTGCATATAGAATAGCTGAACACTGAAGCGGGAGCTATCCTTTTTGGTTTCCCTTTTTTATATATCAGACAAATATAAAGTTCCGTCAAGAATACCAAGTTCTATGCAAGAGATATTCGGCCCCAAATAAAGATACAATCAGCGTGTATTTGTTATTGGTTGAAAATTAGTTAAGATTTTAAAATATTTGTAATTTATGTGGTTGACACAAATTTGCATCACGCAGTGGCTGGCGCGGCGCAGAGCAGGCACCCATCCTTCTTCAGGCTTCAACTTACAACAAAACTCACCTTCTCCATAAGTTGGCTTTGTAAGCATTCCCAAACAAGGCAGATAGCATCCTAACATGAAATTGTAAAGCGAAAATAAATTATAATTATATATATCCGATTTGACTAGAAAAACTAGTCAGTTTCATAAAAAAAATCTGAGATGTCACGAAACCGCTGATATAAAACCTTTGCACTCGCACTGTTGCGCGAATAACATTTCGCTCAAGTAGTGAAATGAAATGAAATGAGAGAATGACATTTCGAGAGCCTCGTAGCTAAGTGGTTTAATAGGCCTACCACAAAACGAGAGGTATTGGGTTCGAATTCCAGTCCGGACAATTATAAATTATAATTTAATTGATAATTTATTAGGTTTCTGGAAGGGCTTGACAGTGGCCAGACAAATGTCTCAATACATAATTTATAAAATAATTAACTCTATAGTATGGTTAATAGTTCTTTTAAATTTATTTACAGAAAGATTTTGAATGTTTACTGTTCCACCCCGATAAGACTAAAGCTCTCGATGCACCGGAGGCCGCTTTATCTATTACACGATCCGGATGATTGAATTACCCAAGCAAACAAAAGAGCTATTAGCCTCCATAGAGGATAAAAAGAAATCAGATGGTAGGGTTCTGTGTAGGGACCGCGTTAAAAACCGCCCCCACCGGAAACGGAGGCGAGGACCGATATATGTCGCAAAGCCCACTCCGGTGAGCTTTAGACCGGCACCTCAGGCGGCCAACGTTCCTGCGACAGCCCAAGCCGAGGTTCCTGTCTCGCAGAAGACGCTCTTGTGCTAGTCGCGGCACAAAACCAGTTCTCTATGGTTTGCCCCAAAAGTCCGCGAGAAGCTGTGGAGGCTTTATGCCAACAGCGTTTGACATTTATAAAAAACCTGTTTTCTGTGATCCTATTGTAAAAGCGTATTGAATATTTACCTCTTAAAGAATTACTTATTTTATTGAATCTGATGACTGGTAAAACCAGTCTATACTTATTTCGTATGATCGATTATGAATGTCGCTTTTATTGACAAAGTCGTTTATTTTTTAGAATGTACATGATGTGGCTTTTAAAGGCTACACACCATTCATCCATCGAGCCATTGTTTGGTTAGTATATTAGTCATATATATTATATTATACTTGGGTACCTTGAAGAAAAGAACGTACACATTCCTTAAAGGCCGGCAACTCACCCACGACTCTGCAAGGGCTGGGGGTGTCCATGGGCGGAGGACCGCTTGCCCTAGGTAAGAAGAAGGTAGGCTTGCCCTAGGTAGAAGTTTTGAGAAAATTTACACAATATTTCAAGTATTCCAACATGTAAGTGACACAAAAGAAACTTCAAAGGAGGAAAAAACATATGAATTGAGAAACTCAAATACACGAGTAATTAAATGTATATATTTTAATTTGGATTTCCTAACCGAAGAGACATTTGAGATCAAAGTAGCCACTACAAGACGCCAATTTCACATGTAAAGAAGTATACAACAAACATTGTAACATATATAAATGGTATCTTATAACTAAATCAGTTTTATGTTAATGACTGTATTAATAATATAAAATAATTTTTGTCTTACTGTATATTTATTTAATATTGTATGCAGATATAAAGTGCCCTATGACCTTATAATGGCTTATCAACATAACTGTTTGAAAATGACCTGCTGGCAATCCTTTTATGAACGGCTATTGTGTTCTTTATATCAAAAAAAGCATCTGTCCCTGACACATTCAAGAAAAATACCAATGAAAAATACGTACGAAGCTATAACAAAAGCTGCTTTCAAAACTGGTTCTCATCCAGTCCAAGGCGTGCTGATTATTTAACGCCTTTACTATCACGCTAGTCAATATAGTCGCCCGCCCCGGTTTCGTATGGCCCTTTTAGGCATCTCTTATCATAAACTTTTTGGGGGAGGCCTATGTTCAGCAGTGGACTTGGATGGGCTGATGATGATGATGAAGATGATGAATCATAAACTTTAACATATACTATCACACACATACTTCTCTTGTTATGTCATTTCCATTGGGTATTTTTTTACATCTAGGATTAAATTTTATAGTTTCAGTAAGGTTTCCTATTTTTTTTTATTAATACAACTTATGTTACTCGGAGATTGTGATCCTTCGTAAGAGTAAAGTATTTTTTAAATCGGTGAAGTACTTTAGGTGGTTATTTCATGCTAACAAGAAGCCGACTCTTTCAAAGATCAAGAATAGATTAGCTATAATCGGAATGAGTTTTGATGCAATTTAAATAATTAAATGGATTATAATTTTTAATATGTAATAATATTTCGCATATGGGAGAGCCGAAGCACTATCACGGGCTCATAGAACACTGAGCGTAGTAGTAGCATGGTAGTTGTATTTGAAACGGTAATTCTACTATGTTTCGTCGAATAAGTATATATCGGAGACCCTTAAAAAATGCTGTTTAAGCGAGATAAACAGCAGGCAACACAATCAATACGTGGAATAATCCACGGTCGTCCTTGAGCGACGGTGTTCTCCAAATATGAGACCCACCCGCTCCGTTGTCCGCTACACCATAAAATAAAATAATCGTAGCATTGTGCTAAAATCATAAACAATATACTTTATTCTTATATATAAAGAAAAAACAATAGTTTGGATGCTGGATTGGACAACTGCGTGGGCAGTGCACAGGCGGCAGTCGCGCAGCGTCGCGTCAAAAGTCATCGAGCTCTCTGACCAAGCTCGTAACTCGTTCGAAGCATTTTCCTTATCGGCGAACTTCGCGCAGTCGTATACCAGTAGTCATGAAAGTCACTCTCGCCATCGCATTGTTGATGCTGTGCGCACTGACAATGGCTGCCGCAGATTATTACACGACGGCCCGCAGTGGTTTCGGTGTGAGTTGCCAACAAGCTTGTGAAGAGGAAGGAAGAGGCTCGTATCGATGTAATAGTTCCGGTTCCGGGTGGTTCAGGTGCGATTGTTACTGTCAAAGCCTGAGTTTAGATTAGTCTTGGGCTATTGTAGATTGGCTTATAAATCAAATCAAATATTATCATATTTTA